>JAOUZG010033767.1:1510460-1532907 GCA_026289955.1 Argiope argentata
ATATATATATATATATATATATATATATATATATATATATATATATAAATTTTGTACCAGATGAGTTTACTGATTAATCGTTAATCAGCCTGTCTATAAGTGTGTTTATATAATTGATAAATACTGAATATAATCATAGTATAGTATAATATATTTTTATTTCATAAAACATAATTTTGTTTCCAATTTTGGACTAAATATATAAAGGAAAGAGATAATCTATTTGAATTTTGATTCTGCATGTTTAAGACCATGGCATCTTAGTAATGCAAAATGAATAAAACAAGTAATATAAAAAAAAAATTAAGTCAGTTTCTACTTAGGACAAGAAAGAATTTTTTAATTTTAGTTCCTTTTTATTAAATAATTACAGCTGATATAAATAAATTATCAAAAAATTATATTTGGCCCAAAACAAAATCAAGCTCTTATCCATTGAAAATAAATCAGAACACTTTGCGCATGCGTGAATTTTCAATGCCGATTGGGGCAATGAAAATATGTGAATTTTCTACACCAGTTGGAGTAAAGTAATACAGATTAAACCTTTTTAATTTCCTTTACACTGTTTATTTTATTTCCCAAATACTCCAAAACGAATCCAAAAAAAATTATGAATTAACAATGTTTAATTTTAAATGCATCTAACACTAAGAAAATAAACAGAATCGTTTGAAATAATAGGTCGAAAACAAGTTAAGCCTAACCTCATTAACGTAGGGGAAAAACAAATTAAAGTCTTATTCATTTGGCGGTGGGGAAATGGAGATTTTTATGTGAAAAGTTAGTTTTTAATTAATTAACCAACTGATGAATTCATTTTTGGAAAAAGCTATATTAACATCAAATGTCATCCACCACAAGTTTAAAAAATGTATTTGAACTTGAATGGACGAATAAAAAGTATTTTATTAACGATTAAAGATTTGAACAAGACATATATAGGGAGAGTGTGAACTAATAGCAGGAATAGAAAAACAGGAAACACAAAACAGAAATTTTATATGCAAACTTGATACCAAAACTGTAGATTAGTAATAAATTTCCAATAAAGTTTATGTAAAAATCATGGGGAAAACCCAATTCTATTGGTTGAAATGGACAAATTACTAAATGTTTGCTATTTTGAATCGAGCTAGTCAATTAAAAAAATATATTATATATAAATGATTTCAATTTCGTGAAAAATACATGCTAGAAGATCTTTGCTATTTATGATTCACTGTGACTAGTTTTCTTTATAAATGACAATTTAATTTTTTTTTTGAAATTCCTGATCCGGAGGATCTAGTTGTAAAATGGGCCACAGTACGAATTTTTTATATATTCGAAATGTGAGTTCTACCCATAAATGAGCCCAAGTGATCATAAATTAGACATGTTTCAAATGTTTTGACTTGACACTTGACTGAGTTTTTGATCCTTAGAACAGATGACTTCAAAAACTGGAAGATATTCCGTCGGAATCAAAAAAGAACAATTGTGGTCTCTCAAAGTATCTTATGATCTTGAAACATTCTGCAAAAAGAACTGGGACGTGCACACACATCATACACTCTTTTTTACAATTTTTTTTAATTATAAATTTTGATTTTAATGCTGTTTTATTTCTTTCAAGAAGAGGCTTCCACTAAGGTTAGTGGTTACATTAAAAAAAAATCTTGAAATGCTGCATATTATGAAAGATGTTTGTCCAATAAAAGATATAGAGCACCGTTATTGAAGATCTAAACAAAAAGATCCACTTCATCTTGGGCGTGTTGAATCTTTTCAGATAAAAGTAGCACTTGTTTTAATTTTTAAAAAATTATGAAGGAGAAAAAAAACTTTTTTGAAAATCAACTTTTATTATTAACAATAATTTAAAAGTATTCTTAATACATAACTTGATGTGGATTTTAACCCACATTACATTTTTACAAACTGTGAAAAGATGCAAGTGTATTTTAGATATTCCCATAACATTCCAGAAACTGTCTCGAGACCACCAAAGCATCTGCATTCGCAGTTTGGAAACTCTTGGTAGAGTATTTGACATAAAATGTCTCCATTATTCGACATTTTCGAATATCCGAACATCGGCTATCATCATGATTTCGGACTATTGTCTTTTCATTCACTCGACTCAATCGGTGCCACTCGATCAAAGTTGCTTTTTCAACTCCACCCCCCTCCCTCGAATCGGCCATCATTATCGCATCTACGTGCTGTGCGGTCGCAGGGAAGCTATGCAATCACCTAATCTATTCCTCCAGAGCATTTCTATAAAACGAGTGACCAACTCAGAACCTCTCTCCCTAATTAAAAGACCCTAACCAGCCGGAATGTCATGACACCTCTGGGAAGGCTTTCGAACCACATCGCCATGGAAACGAGGAATTTCCTCCCTTTACATCAATCGCCCCGCGGCCTTCTTTTCATCACGGCCTCCACTTACAAGTTTGCTTGGGGTGGAGGTGACGGAATAGTAATGGACAAATAAGGCATTCTTAAAGACGCTGTAATTATGAATGGCATGATTCAAATGATGGCATCGAATCTGCGAATGCATCTACCCCTTAGAGAGAGACTCTTGACCTTTTGTTGGTTGATAGAGTTTTTATAGCATCAAAGCCAGGTTTGACCATTCTGCGTCAAAAACAAGATGCTTAATTTTTATCAAATTAAGTAAGTTACTTTAATTAAAATATTTAAAATTATTATCCAGAAATAATGAAATAAAATTAAAATATTTACAAAAATAGAAAGAACTCCAAATAGTAAATTAATCCAAACAGTATTAATAAAGTCGATTTTTGCGATAAAATCAAATATTCCCAATTTTTAATGTATCTTCCAATTAACCAGTCAGGTTAGAATGACAAATTAGGCAATCTTAAAGGTGGTCTAATTATGAATGGCCACGATTCAAATGATGGCTTTGGATATGGGAATTCATGTACCTCTAAAGAAGACGACCATTTGCTGATTGGTTGAATTTTTATGGCTCAAAGCCAGGTTTGACCATTCTGAATCAAGAACAAAATGCCTAATTTGATAAAATTAAGTAAATTACTTTAATAAAAATATTTATATTATTATTCAGAAATCATGAAATATAGCTAAAGCATTTACAGAAATAAAACGTACAAATAGTAAATTTATCCAAACAATATTAATAAAATCGATCTTGGATCAGTCAGATTAGACTGGCCAAATTAGGCATTCTTAAAGGCGTTGTAATTATGAAGGGCAATCATTTAAATGATGGCATAGGATTTGGGAATTCATGTATCTCTAAAGATGACAACCTTTTATTGGTTGGATTGTTGGATTTTTATAGCTCCAAGTCAGGTTTTACCATTCTGCATCAAGAATAAGATGCTTAATTTTGTCAAATTAAGTACGTTAATTTAATTAAAATATTTGTATTATTATTCAGGAATCATTTAAAATAGCTAATAGATTTACAAGAAAGACATATATGATAATAAAATCAATTCAAGCAAAATAAATTAAAAAAAACTAATTTTGGAAATTAAATTAAATATTCCCACTTTTGGAACAGCTCTTAATAAATCTTTGTTAGAATAAGAACTGCTAAAATATTTCATTTTAAATTTTCTAAAATTGATATATTCAGCTAGGTAATTAACTGTTCAAATTGTATTACATGACATGTAAACTGATGATGTTACGGTTTAAAAAAAAGTGATTTTATAAAATATATTTGAGCGATTTTTAGTCTTGTGAATTTTAAAGTCAATTAACAGTCGGCAGTTGTTCATTAAAAACATACAGTTGATGGCTGTAGATAGTATAGTTTATAATGGACATGATCTGTAACTTGTAGGGAAGATAATTTTAAATGAGTAATTTAAAATCCCTTACTATTTCCAATTTTAAATTTAGATTATTACAGTAATCGGATATAAAATATTATATTATGGTAAGGAAATTTTAAATAATGATAGAGATCCTGTAAAGGGAAAAAATTGTTTTTATAAATAAATTATTTTATAAAATACTCTAATTTATTCAATCTTTTTGAATTTGGAACTCAAATTTTCCATATCAGTTTATGTCAGGGCCTTTTTTCCATTAATTTTCTTTGAATTGTGCAATCGTTTGAATGCATTTGTAATTTTGGTATGCTAGTATATTTACTTACTATAAAGTAGGTTGATACGAAGTTACATATGCCTTATATGCCAATTGCATTTGTTCGAGGTATGAAGGGAAGATTTCATTAAGGAGTTGCTACCAAATACTAAGATGAGTTATAATAATAAAAAAAAATTACCATATTCTACGTTAAAAACTCTTCATGTATTTGAGTAAGAAAATTGGAAGAGATAAATGACTGATTGAATAATGAATTTTGAAATAACTTTTATGGATTTCATTAAAAAAAAGAAGCTTTATATTTAACTTATGATTGTCGTTAAAAATCCTTTTTGTACTTTACCCAGTTAGAATAATATTCATTTTGCGAGACCTCATCAAGTAGTTGCTACCAAATATTAAGATGAGTAATAATAATAAAAAAATTGACCATATTCTTCATTAGAAATTCTTCATAAGTTTGGATAAGAAAATTGGCAGTGCTAAATGATTGATTAAATAATGAGTATCGAAATAAGGCTTATGAATTTCTTTTTTTAAAATATATATTATATTGATTTATTATTTTATATTTATATATTATATGATTTATTACTTTATATTTATATATTATGTGACTTATAACTTTATATTTAATTGATAATGGACATTAAAAATAGTTCTAGCACTTTACCAAGTTAGAATCCAATCCATTTTGAGAGTTCAGAGTTTTTTCTTAAATAAAAAAAAAATCCCTAGTTACACATTGCACCATTAGTGATGAATTTACTATTTATTAAAGACAGTACTAAAGTATTACTAGTTACAATAAACGTTATTTGACTATTTGATCGCTCTATGTCTGACCTACATTGTAAATATAACTCACAGTAAATATTCTAAAACATATATAAATAAAAACAATAATTCTGGAATTAAGATTAAACTAAATCTTATAATACTAAAGAATATAGATAAAATAAATAAATAATTAATTAATGCGTAGTGATATCAGTTTTAAGGTATAGCACTATCTTTGGGTGAATTCAAAAAAAAAAAAAACGTTCGAAAATAGTTATATATTTTAATATTTGCATAAAAAAAATTGAAAAAACTTTTGTAAAACCCATATATATATAATTGAGTAGCAAAAAGTTTTTTAAAGCGAAAAAGGGCCTTTTTTTAATTTAAAAGCAAATATTTTCGTAGGTTTATTAAATGATTTACTTAGAATTTTGCAAATAGCTTAAAATATACATTATCTAGTTCCTGACTTAAAAATATGTTGTATTTCTATATGCCTTTTTAAATAATGAGGTTCAACTGATAATAACACGCAATTTCCATTTTTTTCTCATTTTGACGCATTAAAACAATTATAAGATATTTCTAAGAGAACAAATTATTTATTTTCTAGTTCAGAAACTGTAGAACGCATTGAGAAATTATTATACGAAATTTGAACAAAAAAATATAAATTAGATTTTATTTTATAAGATTTTTGTTAGAAAATCCTATCATATTTTATATTTGAGAAAATAGCATCTAATGTTGTAAAACCGCATTGAAATGTGTGCAAAAACAAATATAAAAAGCTATGTGACTTTTCAAAAAATAGACTTGGAAAAAAAAGTCTAATAGTTTTATAAAAAAAACGTTCAAATATTAAGAATAGTAAATAAAAAAATATTCATAAATTCGTCAAAAAAAAGATTGTACAAGGCAGTAATTTACTTTTTAAAATACTTTATGTGTGCTATGCTACTCTTATTTGATTCCAATAACATTATTTTAAGCAGATCGTGGGGCAAAAATGAAAACATTTCATCAAAATAAAGTCCAATTCTGTCTTGATTGCTAAGTTTTCTCTTTTATTTCTTTCTTTTGAGTACATATCATTGAAGTTTGAGAATACTTCAAGGAAAAAAAAACGAGTCACTTAAAAAAAAACTAAATTAGTGCTGTAGTCGCATAAGACTTAAGATTGAGAAAATAATCTTTTTCCAAGGAGAATTGTGATGATTAATTGTGAGGATTTTTTTTGCAAAAGAAAACATTTTCGAATTAGGGATCTTGTATTGTGTGAAAGAAACTGAAATCGATTCTTAAGTATTTAATAAAACAAGTTTTTTTTTCAATTATAAAAATGTTAAAAGAAGCTTATAATGCGTATTTGTTTCAAAAAGTGTTTTTAAGTTCATATAATTGATCTTATTCGTTTTTTAAAGAGTGCGATTACTTAAGTGTGTACAAAAATAAAGAATGAACGAGCTAAGTGAGATGTTTTCTTCAGTGTTTTTTAAATTCATTTTCGATCGCAGGCATTTTTGAAACTGAATTGGAGTTGTTCTTTATATTTTATGTTTTTACTAAGCCCTTTAGAATAAAAGAATTCGCTATATTATATTGACCAAATCGATGAATATTTTATAGTTGTTTTTAAAAAATTGCAGCAAAAAATTTAAAACAAATCATATTATGGCGCTGTGAATAAAAATAAAAACTTAAGAATAAAGTAAAAATTATAATAAATTAAAGACAAAAAAAAATTCAGCACAACTCGAGCTATAGTTAAAAAACTGCTGTTTAAATTGATGATGGTTTTTTGCATGCTGATTTAAAATTTTGTTTTAAATGGAAAATACCTAATTACAAATGACATTGTTAGTGATAAATTTATTATTTACATCTCAAATCAACTCTAGCAAAAAGAAAGCCATTTTTTCCTACCAGAATGCAAACGATTATTAAAACATGGAATAAATTCTATAAAATAATAGTTTGATAATAATTTTTTTTGTGAGAACGAAATCGATTGCAAATTAAAAATTTAAACAACTAGTTAAATAAATAAAGATATAGTTTTTTTATAAATTATTTTACTTTTCATTCGATCATTTATATATTATTTTATTTTAACCAGAGATATTTCTGACCATTTGAGTGCATTCGAATTTTCAAAAAATCCAAGAATTATGTATATCGAATGTTTAAAAGCATCTGTTATAGAGAGAACTGTATTGATTCAGTATGAGAGCTAACGGCTGGTTGTTTAACGTTAAACTAGGTTTTAATTAACTGTAACATTTTCGACGTTGTCGTTGCCATTTACCTTGTAAAATATTTGTTACAATAAATATTTTTGTAGACCTTGCGTAAATATATATCATATTTTTATTTATTCAAATCCTTTCATGCTTTTAAAAATGGAATAATGTATTCGATTTCTTACTCCTATTCTTGATTTGTATTAGAAGTTTGAAATTTTGTGCAATTGTTTATTCACACTGACAATTCGGTATTTTAGAGTTTTCCTAATTTATAAATCAGTCAATCAATAAATTGTTAATAAATTTCTGCGCCATATAAGTTTTATGATGAATTTGTAAAATGCTTCATTCCATAGCATTTATAATTATTAATTATGGAACACATGAGGAATATGGCTGGTTAATTTTTAAGATAAAGGACAAGACGGTTATAAAGTTTATAACTTTATTTTAGCTGCACATAAAGAGATATATGGCTAATTAGTTTATTCTCGATAGCTAATGGCAAAAGTTGTATCTCAGATTGTGAAGGTGACAATAGTTAATTACGATTGTCAGTTACAAAGGTTTCTGTAAATGTTTCCTGACAATATCGTTCCCGCCACCTCGTCTGTCTTTCGAAATTTTTTAAATAATCTTCCTTACATACACAGCAATGTTAAGCGGGGATTAATTTTTACGCTAGTTGATTATCGCACTTAATTCTTATCTTCAATACTTTAATATAAGATTTCAACATATATTTAAGGCTTAAAGGTAGAAAATAATAAAAACAAGAACACTTAAAAATATCTATTTATTAGTATAATTTAAAAAATGCTGATTAATTAAAAAATCTTTTATAAAAATGTTGATGATGTTTTAAAAAATTTATTTGGCATATAAGAACATAAAGTTTTTCAATTCTTACTATTAGCTCACACTCTCCCTATATATATATATATATATATATATATATATATATATATATATATTTTAAGCTTGAAGTGGATGAAATCTGATGTTATGTTAATGCAGTTTTTTGAATATTAATTCATTATTTTCTATTAATTAAGTAAAAATCTCGCCTTTATAATAGTTCTTTATAGTAGTTTTAATTGCTAAGTCGGGATAACCTGGTTGGTAGAGCGTTGGATTCGCATCCCTTGTGCTGCGAGTTCGAACCTGGTGCAAATTTCTCCATGTCGGGACTTATACCACGGGGGTACTGATCGTTATTCAGTGCTCAGGGGTCCATACCCACAGAAGTTACTGCAGCCCTCCTTCTGTTGTAAAACGGAACACGAGAACAAAAATTGTAATTATTTAATAAATAGAAACTAAAATAAAATTTTTACTAATATCCTAAATTTTTCCTAATATGCAAAGTAGGAATTGATTTTTTTAAAAAATCTGTTTTTTATATTACTTGTTTTTATTCAGCCTACGTCCTCAGTTTTTTCCCCTTGAGATTCATATTTCAATATTGTGACTATAGGCAGCTGCCTGCTGGAAATCCACCACATCACGTGAATGTGATCCATATTTTTGATAAAGAGAATATCTTTCTCACTTAAATAATAAAGTCCTCTTCATTATTTAAGTGAATTATAATTGAGAAATTGTTAATAGCATACTATTTTATTAATCTCAGTAATTTTGCAAATTTATTTAGTGTATAAAGAATGAAGTTTTTTTTTTTTTTTTTTACTCAGCCTACTTCATCAGTTTTTTTCTTCTTGCGATTCACATTTCGACCTTGTGACTATAGGCAGCTGCATACAGGAAATCCACTATAGCACTAGAAAGTGATCCATATTTTTGATAAAGGGAATATCTTTCTCACTTAAATAATGAATAATAAGTGCTCTTTATCTATTTTAATCAGTCACTTGTTTTATTATATTTATTTTCTATTCAAATCTCTAAACTACATAAACCTTCGATGTAAATTACAGGAAAACAACCCATATTAAAATTAGGACGACAAGAGACTAAAAGCAAGTGCGATCTCTTTTTTTCCTTCCATCAAAAACACTCCGAGGCTTTTCTCTTTCTTAACCTTCCATAAAATCTCCAGCCCCGGCCTCATTTATTGAATGAATAATCATTCCTGGGACAGCGGCCTCCTAATACTTTTGTCCGCATCTCGAAAACAGTCCAGAAAATGAGGATCTCCGTTAATCCCCCTTTACGGATTACGTTATAAAGTAGTTGGGAGCAGGCCGCCCCGTTAATCTCGGGTAAGCCGCTTGTGTCTGCGCGGTGCAATAAGAGCTAATGTTTGTGTTCGCGGTGGCCAAGCCCCGGTATTTTTCATCTTTGCTGTGTGAACGCTCCATCAGACAGGGGCGCTAATCTAATGCTGTTTCTTGAATCGGAAAACAGGAAATTTCGCGCCCTTTAATATCCACGGACGAGAAACGGAAAGTTGAAAATTAGATTGCATCCTTTTGGTGATTCGTTATGTTTGTCGTGTCTGCTTTTCAGTATTATAGAATTCTCTGTTTAACTACAGTTTTAAATGTATATGTATATCTATAGAAAGTATAGGTATATTTATATTAGAATACATTTTTTAATGTTATTCTATTTATTTATAGTTATATTGCCTCTGTGCAAACAATTCTCATTAATCTTTTAGTGCATGAATTAATAGAGCATTGAAAAAAAATTGTTTCACGTGAAAATAGCTTTATTTAATTATCAATAAAACATATTAAAACAAAAAAATGAACAAGTTTTATAGATTTAAATTTCATTCGTACAAAAAAAATTGTTACAGATTTTATATAGGTTAAAAAATGAATAAAATTGGAGACATAATTGTACGGATGATGATGATGACGTATCCGTTTTACAACGGAAAGAGGGGTGCAGTATTTTCTGAGGGTATGGACCCCTGAGAACTCGAGGACGGAACTCTGACTTCTAGCCCATATGAGGATGAGACACATTCGTCTCATTCGCTTGCACAGCCCCTTTTTACAGGGGGTGCATTCACACACATCGCAGATAGAACACAGAAGAACAACCATGCCCGAACCGGGACTCGAACCCGGGACGGCCAGAACACGGAGAAGTCAGACTACCTCTGTGACAGGACACCGACAATTGTACGGAAAAAGAATTAATTTAAATTAACTTAAGGAAAAATTAACTTACGGAAAAAGAATTAATTTAAATTAACTAAGATCCAGTTAAATTAAAGGTAGGGTAAAAATCCTTTTTGTGAAATATTTTTGGAACATATCGATTAAAAAAAAGGAACAAAAATTTGCTTAAATTTTAATTAACTTTTGGGTGTTGAAAAAATGAGAGAGACCAATTTATTTTACAAAGTATTTGTTCTAAATTTTATCAAAATTGGATAAAAACAAGAGATTATTTTACCTCATAAAAAATAGAATTTGGACACATTATTAAAAGGTTTTATTCTATGAATGCGAAAGTCGGTCACTTGACAACCTTAGTGAATGGAAAAATGTTTTTCCGATGATTGCTTTCGCTATTTGTTGACTCACCTGCTTTCAAATACTTGGCATATTTCCACCAGACGAAAGATAATAGCGTGCACTGCATTTTTACTCATTCTTTGATATTCGGCATCACATCAATATTATTATATTTTTTTCGTTTTCATTCACGAAATTATTACTTTATCGAATACTATGTATACAATGAGAAAGTATCGATAAAAATATTTGAATTTTGGTAATTCTTCACGTATTACACCTACCTGTCCGAAAAATACATTTTTAGATATCAACTATCTACGCTGGAACTCTAAAATGCCTTTAACTAGACAGATAAAATTCGTTATGGGTTTTTTCACCAAGTTTATAGATTCCGGTTAAATTTTGAGTGAAATATTGGGGAGATTTTGTCTGTCTAATTGTCTGAATATAAGTGAAAATAAAAACACAACGACTTGTTTAAATGAAATTTAATACGTAATTTTAGCATCTTAAATGTAGATCCTTGCGGGTGTGGGTAGATAATTTAGAAATGTGTAATACAAACTCAGGTGTCGTCCTCGTCATCTGCTATCGGTTCAAAATAACGAGATCATACCCAAAATAGTCCTAGTGTTGTTTAAAACGGGAAATAATTTAGCTAAACTTAACTTAAATGTAGATCTTTATCAAATTTTGCACCAAATTCGTGAAGGATTGAACTTTTCTGGTCTGAACATTTCCTACCATGAAATCGCCATTTCAAAGCTTCGGGAAATGAAATTTGATTTGTAATCTTGTTACTGAAATCATGGTTTTTTTTCAATTTTGTTTCCAATTAGATAAAAAAATGGCGCCCGGAAAACATTTTCAAGTGAACTCAAATCGATTAAAATTGGCACTTCGAGTGTAAAAATCTGATCATTTGTAATATTTATGGTTTTGCTCATGATAGATGATTATCTCTCTCTGCGAATAACATTTTTATAAACACTTGGGAAGGCGATAAAATTTTTCTAAAAAGTATTTAAAAAAAAGGCATTCACTTAAATTATTTATTTAGTTGTCAATGAAGAAAACTCCAAAAATAATTAATTATTTTGAAAGCTTCCATACTTTTTGGCAAAGGAAATTTGGTACTTACGTATTATAACGTCCAACTTTATCGCCGAATTTGAAGTCATCGCGAATGAGCTGCTAAACCGCCAATTATGACAATCCGGCAATGGTGTAATCCGTTGATCTTTATTGCCAAATTTAAATCCGTCGCCAAAAAGTTACTAAACCGTTGGAGAAGACGGTATAATAAGTAAGATTTATTATTATTATTATTTAGATCTACATATGATTTCAATAGATAAAATATGGAGGATCTAAAAAATAGTCACAACTTACTGGTATAGAAAGTATTCATTGGTTCATCTGCTGAGAAGCTTACTTTGCATGAAAAAATAATTTTAACTCCATCAATTATTTTGAAATATTATAGCAATTACAGGACATAATTAAGAATCACTTCATTTGCTTAAAAGGTTCTTTCTTTTTTTTTGCACCTGAATCAAAATTTAAAATTCCATGCGAAGTCCGCTGTAGAAGGTAGTTACAAATTTTGATCGTTTTTATGACGTCCTTTTTAATAGTGCATTAATTTACTTTGCAGATTTCATTTCACCTGATCCGTTTCCTATTATGGATTGACGTGATCAGCATAGAAATCTGAAAATGGATCCTTATCTTATTCAATTACATTTCAATTACGGACATAAGATAAGATTTTTTTCAGAACTCTATCAGAGATTCTAAGAACACATCCAATCCGGGATGATGTTTATGTCGTGGAAGAAGATTTTTAAGTCAATAAAAAATATAACGATAGTAAAAGAGATTGAAATCTAGAAGCAGGTACTCTCGTTCCGTACAGGCATAAAAGTCGATTAATCGCCAACATTGGCTATTAAATTACATTGGCGTTGTATTAGCGTAAAAGCAATTTGCCATTCCTTATAGCAGAGCGAGATAGATATATATTTTTTTGACAAAAGAGAAAATAATCACTCTTCTATTTTTCCGAATTAATTTTTTTTCTCTCTTCTGTTTTCTGATTCGAATTATTTAAAATCAATAAAAAACCTTTAAATTTTTCATCTCCCTTTAAAAAAATATGTATTTTCAATTTAAAATGCATTAAAGCAATTGAAATATTCTGCAGGAAATCTCACAAATATAAAACAAAAAAAAGGATGGTGAAGAACCGAAAATCAAATTTAACTTCCCACTTCTCTGCTCTTAACGGATCTCCTCATGCACTGCGCATAAGTGGAATAACTTTATTAAGACAGTCATTCTCCTCCCTTTGCATTTTATTAGAACCATCTAACCTATTACTGTTCCTTTAAATTAATCACCGGAATCACGAATGTCGCCAACAGATCCCATTTTATTTGGAATATCTATTTTTTTTATATACCATCCCGCTCCTTCCCCAAATTGAAGAATAATTATTTTGCTTCGGTCCGTAATGGGAAATGGGGGGGGGAGGTGGATGGAGGACCCCCTCAAATTCTCTGATCAATAAATGGAGCGGTGATGCCTAATGTGCAATGTGTGTTGAAGAGAAGTCTTCCTGCTTCTCACATACCCCAGGGGGAGCATCTCATTTGTATTAATAAATCACGTGCATCGGCAATGCATTAAGAATTCCCAGTAATTAAATTCTAAGAATCGATGATGATAGCGAAAAAAAAAAAATCTTAATTTTTTCCCCCCTTCGCTATCCGCCGTCTCGTAAGTGACCGGCTGCTGATAATTTTTGAGTTTTTGAATCTTCTGCGATTGTGTGTCTCTTTTGTTGGCGGTGTTTCGGCATCTCGAGAAATGTGTGTGAAAGAAGGGTTTTTTTTAATTAAAGTGAGATAATTCTCCAGGATCGTGATGTGCATCAAAAACTAACTAAAAGGGTTTCCGTCTCTCAGGATTTTATTTTTTTATGGGATGTGTTTGCGAGTGTTAAAGTGAGACTGTCCTTTAATCATGATAGCCTATGGGGGTCATTAGTTCTTGGAAAAAAAAAATATATATATTTATTTTAGTTTGGATGATTTAATTGGAGCGCTTTAAGAGAAATGTCTTTGGATTTATTGTTATCTTTGCGGTAATTAAGCCGAAAAATATCTAAAGTACTATTCGGAATTATAATGTTGAAGGGTTAGAAAATAATAAAAATAACAATGAAGATATTTTTGAAGTTAAAAAAAATTCTAAAAATTACAGATATTTTTTTAAATTAAAATAACTTTATATCTTTTTTAAAAATCCATATAAAAATTCGACTTTTTAAGAAGTGGTATATTAATTTAAAAGAAATACAAAATAGATTATCAAAAATATTATAAAAATAATGTGATATTTTTGAATTTTATAAATTCTTTTATTAAATTTATTAAAAAAGGAATTAAAATTGACTTTTATATCTTAGATGTCTAAAGAAAATAATAAAATAATAATGAAGATATTCTTGAAATTAAAAAAAATTCTAAAAATTAACGGATTTTTTTTATTAAAATGTATTTTTTTAAAAAACCCATATAAAAACTCGATTTTTTAAAGAACTGTTATATTAATCTAAAAGAAATACAAAAAAGATGATCAAACATATTATGAAAATAATTTGGATATTTTTGAATTTCACAAATTTGTTTATTAGATTTATTAAAAAAAAGGGAATTAAAATTCTTTTTTCGCCCTTCGATGTCTGCCAGTTAATAAATAAGGCGTTGATAGAATTTTTAAATTGTTGATGAGGTTTCACAACTTTTATATAGTGTATTTGTAGGTCGTTTTTCTCGGCAGTATTCTTGCGTTTTATATAATAAATTATTTATTAAGGAAAATAATTTTTTGGTTGTTCTTTCTAGAAATATAGTTATTGTCGCTATTTTTATAGTAATGATTGAAATAAAAAAAAGAGATTAAGGATTTTTGAGAATTATAAGTTCATAGGTAAGGATTACATGATATTTATGATGATGATGATGCCGTGTCCTTTTTTTTTTACCACGGAAAGAGGGGGTGCAGTAACTTTCTGAGAATATGGACCACTGAGCACCCGAGTGCAGAAGTCTGACTTCTAGCTCATATGAGGATGAAACACACAACCACACGCTTGTACAGCCCCTTTTAACAGGGGGGGGGGCACACTCACACATCTCACAGATAGAACACAGAAGAACAGCCATGCACGAAACGGGACTCCCAGAATACGAGGAAGACGCGCTACCTCTGCGCCAGAAAGCCGGCACATGATATTTATTCAAATTCAATTTTTTTTGAAAAATTAGCACAATTTTTTTTTACATGCAGGAAAAAAAAATCTGATCCCCACATCAAATTTAAAATTATATTCGAACATTAACTTGTTAAGTTAAAAGAAATACTCTTTATATTATCAGAAATAAAATAGAAAATAATTTATACATATTCAATAGATAGTTTTTCCATAATAAATATCCATAAATAAATTCCAATCTTTAAAATTTTCCATTTCGCTTCTAAGTATCTTTATCCTAGAAATAAGGAGTTGGTGCTGATTTTTTTAATTGAGTCTTTTGCATCGTCTTTAATTGCGCAGTTTATTTTATTGGTGTGTTCTGGCGTGTCGAAAAATGCGAATGAGAGAAGGGTTTTTAATTAAAGAGATAATTCTCTTGAATCGTGATGTGCATCAAAAAAGAGGGAATAAGATCGCTCTTTTTCTCTCTCTTTTGTAGGGTGTTTGTCAAAGTGAGGGATTTATTTAATCATGCTATCCAAACGGTGATTAGATATCTTAAAAAAAATATTTATTTTATTTTGGAATCTAAAGAGAATGATTTAATTGGAAGGAAATGGAATTATCAAGGAAGGATCGTTGAGTTTTACTTTTGCAGCGAATAATTTTATAAGAGATTTAAGGTTTTTTAAATGACAAGATTATAATATAAAAAAATTAGATACTGTTAATTTTCTTGAGAATTTCTTCACATCATTAAAATGTACAATAAAAAATGTTATCAAATATGCAGTGACACTTTTTGAGAATCAGTATAAAAGCTTAGGAAAAAACACTTTGTTGTTTATTTAATATAGAAAAATACTTAATTTAGTTTGAAATCTTGTTATAAAATGGCACTTTTGAAAGCATAATCTTAAAAACTTGAAGAAATTTTAGTCTTCTGAGATTAAACAAGAACGCACTCACTCACTCACGCACGCACGCACACACACACACACACACACACACACACACACACACACACACACACACACACACACACACACACGATGAATTTGTAAAGAGAAAGTGTTATCTTAAGTGGATTTATGAAAATTTTGTGTTGTTGTCGCCATCTTGTTTTGACGATACCATAACGAAGTGATAAAATATTTATAAGGAGAGGAGGGAAAGGTCATATCAAAGGATGAAGCTGGAAATGATACATAGTCCAAAAAATCTGCATGGACCGGAGGTAGAGAAAAGATAACAGAACTGCATAAAATTTGAAGAGATATGTCCATTTCTGTCTGTCAGTACATAGTGTTATGAAACTTCACTGTATATAGTTACAAATTTGTAATTTCAGTTTTGCTGTCGAATGAATATCATGATTCAAGACAGAAATTTATAGCGATTCTTAATGGATGCCAAATGAATGATCTTCGATTACAACGACAGACATGGCGACGAATTGGTGACAAAAATTATGATTTTGGAAATTTTTTGGGGAGAATTTTGGCTTTTCTCTATTAGGAACCGAGATTTGTAAATTCTTTTAGAAAATTCCACACATTTACAGAAAGCTTATAAAAACGCAAAGAATTGAAACGATACAGAAAATTATCTTTTTGGAGTGTTGATGTAAAATGCTATTAATTGTGATAATGATGTTTAGTAAATAATTTGTTGTTTGTGTGTGCATTGTAAATTTTTGCTATTTTTTAGTTACATCGCTATTTCCCGCTAACTGAGATTTGTATTTTCTTTTGTAATATAGTTGAATGACTTATTATTGAATCTATTTTCTTGCATTATACAGTTATTAGAAGATATCTACTAAAATATACTCGGAGGATTGTTAAAACTTTGATTACAATATTGTATACATATTGACATTTGAAGTTATATGCCACCTAAAAAGAAATATATTTCTTTCAGGCTATTTGTAAAAATGTTTTAACTAGGTTTTAATTCAATTTTCAAAAGTATAAAGTTATGTTTATCTATTTAAATTCTAAAAAATTTTAATGCCTTTGATATTATTTACTGAATTGAAACCTATATGCTATTAAATCTGACCAATCGCTTCGGATCCTATAATTGCACGAATTGTATCACTAAACGCGTGTAGCATTTAGAATTCAATTATTCAGAAAGATCACGTATCCGTCGATGTCGTGGTTACAGTGTTTCCGGATAAGAGATATTCTACTGTGTAGCGGTTACATAGCTCTACTATCTTCTGTCTCTCTCAATAGATGGCGCTACCTTATCAACATCAGGTTATATTTCCCATGATCCTTCTTGGTCATTCTTCGATTGTATTTTAAGGGATTTTCGTGTTCGTGTGTGTTTTGTGTTGTGAAATGGGGAACTTAGGAAATAATTAAAAAAACACTTTCAGAAACTCGTCTATTATTTTCATCTACCTCATAATGAAGTTATGAAGAGTCTCGTCTCTCTACAATTGCAATAAAATTTGAGAAAAAAAAGGCTGATGCTTAAATAAATGAATATATACATTACTCAATGTTTCAATTTTAATTTAAATTACCTTCCACATAACATTTATTCTAAAAAGAAAATCACGAATGATGAATAATAATAAGAATATCGTGGATTAAAGGAAATAATTTTAAAAATGCTCCAAATAAACAGAAATAACAGAATAAGAATGAAGTGCAATTTTTTCATGGAATAACGTAATTTTCCAAAGAAAAATAAAAGAACTAAACAATAAATGGTTTCGAAAAATGAAATAATTATACTTTCGAAGAATTCCGAACGTTCAAACGACATTACACATTTGGTTAATCTTTTTCTTTTGTTGTAATTATTATTTACGAAAAACATAAAATGAAAAAAAATTGCGCTGTGATTAAAATTTATTTATTTTCTTTTTTCATTCCGAAATTATTATTGATGACAAGGACATCTAGAATGGAGTATAATTAAAAATTCTGATATTTATTTCGCCTTTCATTTACGATTTAATCTCAACGTCAGAGAAAAGTCTGACTTATACTATTTCGCATATTTTTCTCTGATGAAATAAAAATGGGAATATTTTTTTGCTATTCAAAATAAAAATAATTCTATATAAATTTATTTTAATAAAATAATCGTTTGAAAGCTAAAATAAGATATTAATACATTTAAGGTATCCGAACATAATAGAAGCACATTCTTAGAAAGAAATGGTGTAGACATATTTTAATCAAATTTTTGGGTTTATTAAACATTCACAATAGAATGTCAATATTTGAAATAAACATTAATAATTTTTGAAAATTGATATTTAATAGCATTAATTTAAGCAAATTCTTAAAAAATTTCAAATTTGCTATACAAAAAGTATTACTCTCATCTTAACAAAACCTATACCAAAATAAGTTACATAGTGTTCTCCAAGAAATAAAACTACAAGCTTATATAAAATTTGTTAAATCAATCAAAGGTTTATCATGAAATTTTCAGTAAATTTATGATATCATTATTCAAACGATAGGCTATAAATTAAAAAAAATAGTCGTTCATTCTAAATTTTTTAAATTCATTCTCTAGAAAAGAGTATAAAGACAAAGTCTATCACATTTCAAAGTAATATGGTAATTATATTGTGAGTTATTTTATTTAAAATAAGCAAAAAATAAATAAAAATAAATTTTGCGAAAAATGCGTTTAAAATATACAGTAACAGGTTTTAACAATTTTTGAGAAAATCCACTTTTTCAACATGTTCGTATACCTTAAATTGAAGAATTCATTTCAACTGGGCCTCTGATATGAAATTTAATTAAATATAGACTTATTATCATGTCAGAACATGTTTTTTTGGGAATGAGATTTGTGGCGTTAACAAAAATCCGTAGGCGAAAAATAAAAATTTTATTATTTGCACGAGCATCTCAAGAAAATCAGCTTTTAATAACGCGTTACCATCGCCTTTACAAAAATTCTGATTTAAAAAATAAGTTAATGACTATAGCAAATAAAACCTAGAAAAATGTCATTTTGAGCACGTGATTATATGAAATGGAATAAAAAGGAAATGCGATATTTTTTAAAACAATAAATGCGAGACAACGTTTTTTTGGATCGTTTGCAATACTAAAGTAACTAATTAAACGAAACGATTAAAATGAATAAAAATATATGTTAACTTGCACGACGTGGTGCTTGGCCGTTCAAGAAATGATGTTCTGACATGATACATTGAAATACGCATAGCAGATTTCATTTTAATCTTTTTATTTTTATTTTTTATTCTTTTTATTTTTCTTTTTTATTCTTTTTCTTTTTCTTTTTTATTCTTTTTATTGACTAATATACTATTATAAAAAAACAATCCCTCTATTTATATCAGTAGTTTAGGACTAATGATGAGGTATTAGTATTTCAGTTGTTACGTTCTTATAATTCAAATTAGATATTACCATAATAATTCCCCTCTAAATAATCAATAGATGCCGTGAATAATCATTCACATTCACTTGCATGTTCCTAGATGGCATCATGATCCGGGTGCAATTGAATAATGGATGAATACCAAATTAATTAATCTAGATGAAGTTATTCATTTTGCTAATATGGATGAAATGGATAATTTTACCATGAAGTACTTTTAAATTATGCTTTACACGGAAATTTAATTATCTTTATTCACTTGGAATGAAATCTGCGGATTCAAAGTTTATGGAACAACAATGAAAATTCAATATATGGAATAACTTGAACTAAAAATGAATAAATCAAGAGTATTAATTTTAAGTCAAGAATTTTATATACAAGTTAAAAATGGTGATATTTTTAAAAATATATCTTAACTGTCTTAAGATATATTTAATAAAAAAGCCATGAATGATTTCAATAAATACTGTTATATTTAATGATTTTAGTAATTTTTAAAGAACTAATTTTGATAAATAACTTTATGATTTTAATATAGAGTGTGAATAATACATCAAGAGTAAGCAATTCTTTTAAGATTCAAAATAATTTTCATTGCTATTTTTAATGTCTGAATTTTTAATAAAGAATATTTAATAACTAAATAAGCCATGAGTAATTTTGATAAATACTGTTATATTTAATGATTTCAATAATTGTTAAAACACTAATTTCGGTAAATAGCTATGTTATTCTTATAGATATAGAGTGTGAATTCATTAAGAAAAAGTGATTATTTTCAGATTACAAATGGCAATTGAAATTGTTTTTTTTTATGTCTGAGTTGTTTTAATAAATAATATAGAATTAATAAATGAGCCATGAATAATTTTAAGGAACAGTTATATTTAATGATTTTAATAATTTGAAAACACTAATTTCGATACATAAGTATGTAATTAATATCGAGAATGGAGTATTTATACAATAAAAATTGAAAATAAATAAAACAATTCATATTAAGATTCTTCACATCTTTTTAAATAGGAAAAAAATTGATATTGCTTGTTGTTTAAATATATTATAAGGCAGTGAAACTATTAAGTAAATTGAAGAGTCTTAAAATTATTTATTTGAAACCATTGTGGCGCACGATATAAGAATAATGAACTAACAATTGCCATTTAAAAGCAGAATTTTATTTGTGAATGTTAATTTTAACTTCTAATTAACTCTTATGATTTTGAATCAAGAGCGTTGTATTAACAGGGTAATAGATCCTATTTCAATGTAGATGACAGGGACTATAAAGATAAAAACGGATAAAACAAATCTTTGACAATTCATTAAAAACCCTATAAAACACAGTGTTTACAACATATGAAAATATATATTGGATATGAATTAAATAAAAATCCTACACAGTAATAACTCAAAAATTCACTGTGTAGTTAGAAATTGATTTTCCAAACAAGGTAAAAATAAATAAAATAAGATAAAAAGGGTGAACGCGTCTTCTCATTAATCTGGGCGTCCCGGGTTCGATACCTGGTTCTGGTATGAGTGTTTTTCATTTATAAGTAGTGTGAATATGCCCTCCCCCTCTAAAAAGTTGTTGTACTAGCGAATATGCCATATGAGTAGCGCCCTAGATGGCGCTACTGAGACAAGAAACGCTCTCTAAGCTTAAGGCGGGCTTGCCTATGATAAGTACCATAAGAAACATGATATTTCAAAATGTGCATATAAAACCATTTATCATACATATGTAATAAAACTGATGCAATATGAACATGTATTTTGTAATGTAATGATATAGCATCTGGTGGTGATCTTGTATGTATTTTTTTAAATTACTTTTTTTATATTATTTAATCACTTTATACATTTTGATGGGAATTTTTTAAATACTGCTTAAAAATCATACAAAAGAAGAATCGCATAAAAAATGTTGGACGGTGTATTAACAGAAAATACTGGGGATCAGATAAAAAAATTAGAATTCTAGATGAATTCGAAATAGAATTGTTGAATTTTCCTTTCTTTATTGAATAATAATCGTTGCGAGGAAAACATTAGAATAAAAAAAATATACAATTTATAATTTGAAAAAACCCAGAATCAGATTAAAAGTCAAACTTAAAACAAAAACTCAAATTAATGTTGAAATGAAATCATTAGAACTGCACACTAACCATTGTGTAAAATCATTGTTATGAGAAAAACAATGTTAGAATTTAAAAAGGTACAATTTTTATAGTTTGGAAAAACTAACTTATCAAAAACAATTTAAATTTAAAAAAAAGTGCGTTGTGATGGAAAACTAAATTAAAAATTTCGCAATGTTTTATACATGCATCATTTTCATTTTATTATTTGCACTAAAAAAACATTCATTGATTGCTGCTACCTATCGAATGGAGTATAATTAAAAGTTCAAATATTTATTTCGCGTTTTATCCACGAGATTTCTCGAGAAACATTTGCACAAGTGAGATGACGAAACAGATATTTCAACCCAATAACCCCAGAACAAAGACGGGGAGAGTGAGCCCAGGGGGTGATCAGGGTCGATTCGCGAATTTTTCTCCTCTGAAAATAAAGAGAAGGGAGTAAAAAGAAAAAAAAAAATGGTCTAATGGAAAATAAAAAGAATTCCGAAACTCACTGAGACGGAAATTCCAATTTCTACTTTCACACTAAAATGCGAGGTAATAAAAAAAAAGAAGGCAAAGAGAAAATAGGGAATGAGGAAAAATAAGAAGAAAGAGGTGGAAAGCATTGTACTTTATTGCCTGGGGCGATGAGATGCACTTTCTTAATTTTATTTCAACCTACACTTTTCTTTGTCTTGATATTTCTATAAGTTTGTTAGGGCTTATTTTTCTGTCGGGAGATAAAACAGACGAATTAAATATTTTGAACAAGATTCATGACTGAATTTATTCATAGTTTATTAATATTTCTATTGTTGGTTAGATACCCGCACGCATAATTTTACCACAAATTATTTCCATAGACTCAGAGTAAAGAAAATTCACTAATAACTTGGTTATTCAGTAGTTTTTGTTTCCATAGTTTTATCATCTAAATTTGTTAGGTATCAAATTTTGGATCAAATCCGTTAAAGGCTTCACTATATGTCGGAACTACAAAAGCGATAACTCAAAAATCTAGCAACTTCTATAATTAAATTTAGTTATATCATTTTGTTTCTAAGACTATAGTTCTTGCTCAAT
>JAOUZG010033767.1:1533910-1578955 GCA_026289955.1 Argiope argentata
CACACACACACACACACACACACACACACACACACACACACACACACGGGGAGTCTTCGGCTCGTGGGGCTTGAACTGGCAATCGAAGAAATGCAAATTCAACGCTCTACCAACCAGGCTATCACAGGACAAAAATAAGTAGGTAATTTTACCAAATGAATATCTGGTTTTTGGGCACGTATATTAAATACATTCCGCCAAAAAATATAGAGATTGCATGATAGATTCAATAAAAATGTCAGATTCACGCCAAAGGCCTATATTTCTCAATTATTGTTTACCATTTGAGGCATTTACCCAAAGTCTACAGTTTTAGGTTGGAGGGTGGAAGTTGTATATTTAGGAGGGAGTATTCTAGAAAGTTTTAAGGATACCTTTATTGCTGGTTTTTAATGTTATTAGATTGATTATATGTATTTATTAAGTGCTAAGAACGTTTTATAATGTTCTTATTATTCTGTTTCTTTTTTGTTCATTGTGCAATGTATTCTCTGATTGTAGTTTTTTTTCCTACAGTGTGCATTTTAAAAATATATATATATGAACACATTTTTATGGTTAATGATAGATGTGTAAACATTGAAACTTTTTTAATAATTCCAGTCTGTTTTAAATTATGAAAAATCGAATCTAAATAATTTCTTTGGGGTTGAGGGATAAAATGGGTGTTTACTCTTCATTACATTTCATTTAGATTAGCAATAGGTAATTGGAAACATATAGTTTGTAACAATATTTTCGAATTCAGCAGTGCAAAGGATTTTGCTCGCTTTCCTAACCACTGATAAACAGAAATCATAATTACCACACAAATTAACCCATCCATTGTTGAAATAAATTAAACTGCAGTCACGATTTTCTATAGACCGAATGGAAAATTGGAAATCTCGAAACACAATAGCTACAGAATTGCAGGTAAAACTTCCCCCACTTAATGGAAAATCGCTGGTTACAAATTGAAATCTCTGAGGCTTTGGAGTGCTAATATTCGTGTAAACAGGTTTATATGCCTTGTCTTTATAATGAATATTTGTGCAGTTTGAAATCGGAAACGATTGTTAAGAATGAAGTAAGTAAATTATGAATCTGGAATAGAATAGTTATTCAAGTTTCATTCGTATTTAGGCTATTGTTAACAGTTGTTGGGCGTCCTGTACAGCTTCGATTTCATTTTCTCAAAACGATACTTTTAGAACATTTATTTTCAAAGAAAATAACATAAAAGAATCTTTCTAAGAATTTTAACCTAAGGAATAAACTTAATGTCTTCTAAATTTATTCAAATATATCTGTCTATTGTTTAAATTTTGTTAAAAAGTTAAGTGAAAAGATATTTTACATTTTTTTAAAATAATAATTAGAAATGATTAAATTTTTCTGGAAATGGTAAATTTATGAATATAATGTTACGATAAATTAATGCATTTTTTTGATGATCATTCCATTTGTTTGATTTCTTTTTTGAATCTACTATTACAGTTATTAATAAGTTTGCATCTTCTGGAAGTTTTCAATAAAAAGATTGGTATATTTTTATGATATGGGATATCTTAGTTCGAAAGCAGCCTTTACAGGTTAACAGTTAATAGAATTTTAAGAATTCAGTGTTCCTAGGGTTGAATATTTAATAGGGACAAAATAATATAATTGCCTGATACTTTATAAGTTCTGGATTACAATGCCTGTAGTTCTTCGCTGTATCAAAATTATGCATAACCGGTTTTCAGCGATGTGGAGTCAATGGAATATTTGATTTAGTATTAGTTCTTTTAATGTTTTGTATGGAAAGATTTATTAATATAAGAATCTTTGGAGAGTTTAGAGCCAATCTTTAGCCTCTAATATCCGGGGAGGTTTGATATCAATCCATGTATCTGTTGATCAAGGAATCTCTGAAGAAGTTCATTACCAATTCATCACATCCTATCCCTTGAGCGGTTTCTTACCAATCCATAACATCTAATATTTAGAGAAATTTGATATCAATCCATGTATCTGTTGATTAAAGAATCTCTGGAGAAGTTCGTTACCCATTCATAACATCCTATCTCTTAAGCAGTTCCTTACCGATCCATAACATCTAATCTCTGGACTAGTTTCTTACCTATCCATAATATCTAATCTCTGAAGTAGTTTCTTACCTATCTATAACATCTAACTTATAGAGCAGTTTCTTACCGATCCATAACATCTAATTTCTGAAGCATTTAGGTACCAATCCATAGCATGTAATTTCTGGAGTGGTTCAATACCAATCCATTTGTCTATTTATCAAGGAATTTAGAGCAGTTTGGTACTAATCTTAATATCTAAAGTCTGACGCGGTTCGGTACCAATCCCTATATCTATTGATTAAGGAATCTCTGAAGAATTCGGTACCGTTCCATCTAATCTCTGGATCAGTTTGGAAACAATCCACTTATCTATTGATCTTAGAATATCTGGAGTTGTTCGGACCAATACATAACATCTAATCTCTGAAGCAGTTTGGTAATAATCCAAACATTTATTAAATAATGACTCTCCACAGAAGTCCGATACTAATCCGCATATCTATTAATTAAGGAATCTCTGAAGAAATTTGTTACTCCGTTACAGAGTGTTTTTGCTCGCTTCTGGTGGAACTATCCCTACCCTGATTTACTGTCATTTGAGTATGGTTCGATTTTGAGAAGAAGAAACCACTTCAGTATATTTGCTACCGACTTACTCCATACATTAGATTAATTCAGCCTTAGCATCTGCAGAACTTATACTAAATCAGGTGTTCCACTAGTTTCAAACTTCTAGAAACAAATTAAAAGAATGTTGATGATCACATCAAAGAACTGGCATCATTTCAAAATAGTATCTGCATTTATTGGAAGTAATTGTATTGTTGCCCTTATTTATCTTCGACCCACGAGGCATTAGAAGCTTTGGATTTTGAATGAAACGTGAGATTTATCAAACAATGAAATCGCATCGATAGTTTAATTAATAAATAGTTTTGTAACAAAATATATTTATTTCTTAAAAATATGTGGAGCTTTTTAAGAAACTCTATTTGCTAGAAAGGTGTTGGCATGTTTTAGTTAAATAACTGCTAGAGTAACTGGGGATTGAAACTATATCCGAAAGAGAAAGATAAAATTTTGAATTGTTCTGTAGTTGTCTTATAATTAGTCCTTTGACTGTATTTCCAAATTATGTTAAATTATAATTATTAATTGTATAATCGTTTTTGTAGCATAATGTTAATATCTTTAAACTATAAGTAAGGGGGTTTACTAGATTTTTTTGCTGAATATTTTCAAGAGATATATTTTTAGGCTTAAAGTTTGTTAAGTTTTTTGTAAATATTTTTTTTCAAGAAGTTTTGAATGCTAAATTTCTTTGACTTTTGTCATGATATGTACCGGTGTTTTTACAGAAGCATTTTAGTTAAATTTTTACAAGAGGGAACAATCTTATATCCCTTTATTTGGAACAAATTGATTTCACCTTCAAAATTGAATGGATTTAATTCATAGAAGAATCGGAGGATGAAAACTGAAAACATTTTACAGTTGCAACGTAGCAAAATGGATCAATTTAAGATAATAAATTTTTTTAATTTCGTTCTATTCCATAAAAACTCTATAGGAATAGCTAAACTTTCATCTTCAGAAATTTATCTAAAACTCATTCTATAGACGCCGGCTAGGATAAAAATATAAGAATTTGAAGTTAGAGGACATTTCAATTATTCTATAAAAATGCATAAATGAATAAATTTGAAATGAGTAACTTGGCAAGATTCAGTTTTTTAATGTTAAAATCTCTTGTAATAAGTAATTTTTTTTAAAAAAATATTGGAATCTATAATTTATTAGTATCTCTGTTTTTTTGTAAATGGTTTCATTTCTGTATTTAGGAAAGCAGAAATAAATTTGATTAGACTTAATAATTTTAAGCAAGCACAACACGGGGCTACGAGCACATATCAACGTTGGAAGCTTGGCAATTTATAGCATCATTTGGCGGGACTTTGACTTGCAAATTTCCAATAGGAAGCGACAACCTATCAGTCTTAAATGTCCGGCGGTTGGCAATTTTTTGCAGTTTTTTTTTTATACCCAAGTCGAAAGGCGAGCTATTATTTTTCCTCATAGTCAAAAAAAGTCACTAACATTTGAAGCAAGTCATTCTTTTGTAGTGGAGAACGCCATTTTGTTGCCGTTTATTAGAAAGAGAGCACTTCTTTTATGTTCATGCCATTTAATTTTTCGTATAAGTATACAAAATCTGTTTAAGTAGTATACTGATTTTGATCTACGTTTTCGTCTCTTTGAGTTCGAAAAATACTTTTAACAAATTTTTTGTTTGTATTTCTTTGACAAAGATAACTCAAAAACACTTTGGGCTAGACAGTTGAAATTTGGTATATGATCTCTACGTCAAATTTCCAGATTTTTATGAAATTTTAAGCCTGTTCAGAGGAAGTCCATCTGTCCGAATATAAATTAACAAGATAACTACAAAACAAAGAGGACTAGATAAATAAAATTGGCACACAGGTTTAAAAAGTCTGATGAAAATACCTGCAAAATTCTTGAGCTAAATCCAACCACGATTTGACTGTCTATCGATCTGTACTTTCAAAAATACGTAAACATGATAATTCAAAAATGCAGACTTAAAAATATACCAATTTTGGTATGGAATTTTGTCTCTACAAATGCAGTTTTGCTTCAGTCATCGAGAAAAACGTGTCAAAAACGCAAATTCGGTTTTTGGATACTCTTAACTCAAATCAGAAATTAACAACTAGCTAAAGATAACACGAAAGATCCGATGAAAAGGTTAAATTCTCGCCAAAAAATATTTTGCTACTATTGTCCACCAATATCATGTTAGACATATAGACTAGAGAATATGCGATAATGTTTGGGGGAAACCACTCCTACTTGTTTAAGATAATAGACAATTGCAATTTCTTCTACGTTCAACAGGCTAATTCAATTCGTTAAAGTTTGTTAAAGTTTGATTGCATCAAACATTCACTACACTTTTTAACAGGCATACTTGTCTCTAACAGTTAATGAATTATTTGATTCATAATGTTAAATAGTTCTTTTCAGTTAAAGCTCGAAGTTACATGTAAAGCCGCCTTTATAAAAGTGTACAATCTATGCATAAAATGAGGGTCCAAAGATTTATAACTGACGGCTGACCTACTAAAAACAAATTGAGTTAAGGCGATTCAAGCTTGTAATTCCAAATTCCGAAAGCCATTATTTTCGTATTTATGTTTCCCAAAACCATTTATTTCAAACTGCTGCCTGATAGATAAAAATTGTCAAAAGTTAATTCTCGACTGCATGCCGACCGGCGAGGACGACGCGACAACTGACAATTTTACAGCCACACCTATCGGCCAATCGATTCAGACAAAACGGATTGCTCGTTTGGATTATTTTCCTTTTTTCTTCTTTTTTCTGATTCAAAGCGGGAAGAAGATAGATGCCATGATACATTGAGTCGTCTTTTGGCGGGGAAAATGCGATCTGAATTATACATAACGTCGCGCCGATTTGGCGACTCAGAAAATCCGGGATGTTTTTATTGTAAGATTATCTTTTCCGGTTTGGATGTGTCGAAGCATATGCGAGAGCACATTTCGCTAGATTTAAGGGAACGGATCCATAAAATTCTAAAATACAATTGAATAAAAAAAAAGGTACAAAGTCTCCGTTGGCCACGCGGAATAACAGATTTCGGCTCGGTGCCGAAGTTTTATTCGACTTTTATTTAGGCTTAGCTGTAGATGAAAGAATGGAAACGGAGATTCTGTGTTTCGGATATTCAATGATCTGCAGTAAAGGAGATTCAAGTGACTAAGCAGATGGATTAAAAAAATTGATGAAGACAAATTTTTCTATGAAATCGGTTCAATGGGCAAAGACAAATTTGTCTATAAATAGACGATGTTTGAACAATTTTTCTTTATAAAGCCTTTTGATTTTTATTTCTAAAACCATTTTTTGGAAAGTTGTATTCGTTTTTACACTTACATTTAGATATATTTTAATACTAATTTACATTTTTAAAAGCTATTTTTTTTCAAATTTTAATCTTTGGTCAAACTTTTTACGAAAAACCTCATAAATTAAGATCTGATGCATATTTGTCGTCCAAATTTGGTATAAAGATTTTTCAATATATTTTTCTCTTCCAGAACCAGAGAATAAATAATTTATTTCCTTTGAAATATTTTATAGTAGTTTCAAATCTTCACCATGTGAAAAAAAATGAAATTTCATGTTATTTATCAATCGAATCCTAATATTTAAGGATTGGATAGAAATACAGCTTATTTTTTTAATTTAGTCAACTAGATAATATATTTCTTACCTTATTTGCAAAACTTTAAGCAAATTATTTTATAAAATTCCAAACTAAATTTTTTTATTACCATTTTTTTGACAAAAAAGTTTGTGTTTCCAGGTTTTTAAAAACACTTTAGCAACTTAACTGGTATATTTAGGATTCATAGATGTTCTTTCATTCATTTTTACATAAAAATAAAAATATATATGATCATTTTAGATCTTTTTTTTTAAAAAAAAATTATCCCAAACATAGTCACTTACCCTAAAGCCAATTAGAGAAGTGTTTAGAGTTATAATATATTTCTTGTTGTGTTTCAGTAAATTCAAATAAAGCTATTACTTGTTATTACATTTCTTTGATTTTTTTTTTGAAAAATATATTTCTGGCCTTCGATTCATCTAAACATTTTTAACCCTTTGCAGTTCGAAAAATAATTAGATGAAAAATCATTCATCTAATACAAAGATTTGTTTATTGCTATGAGAAATAAATACACACAACTCTTTTGAGTCGAATTTCTTTGAAAAATTAATGTATATTATTAACCATTAAGTAAGCATTTTTAACAATTAAATTTGAAAAATAAATAAATAAAACGTCAAAATGATGCACAATATTGAATGGTGAGCCAGAGGCACTATCGGACATCAAAGGGTCAAGAGAGACAGGTAATTTTGTGAATGATAAATAGTAATAAAAATAGATGACATAAATAATGATACAGATAATCTGTAAGTTTAGATGCTTTACAATGGCTGTCCTGTTAAGTAATTTATACGTTAACTAACAAAATATCAGAATGTCTTCGGACTGACAGACAGTCAGTGTTGCCTTTGATATATTAGGTCAGAAATTTGGTGTAAATCATTAATTCATTTTAAAGCTGTCTACCAAATTTCCTGCATCTTTGTTTTTGAATTACAAATTTCAAAAGCAAACGGATAAAATTCTAAAAACAAAAGTTTTAAAGTCGGAGATTCGTAAATATCTGAGAGTCGCATTTTCGAATACTGTCTTTTATGATTTCATATCCGAGAAAAATATTCTCAGCTTTCTAGTAATTTGCCTCCAAACTTCATGGTGTATTCATTTTAGAATCATTTGTTAGAAAAGGCACTAAGTTTTACTTTAAAAGGAATCGACTGTCACCAGGCTTTTATTCTACAAAAATAAGCCTCCAATCTTCCATAGTGACTGGAATTTTTATAACACGGTTACGGTCTCACTTGCAGGGGGAAGGGGGGAAGCAAGAGAGGAAAGGTATTCTAAGCTCACGGTCTTTCAGCAAGTCTATATATCATTCTTTGAAAAGCAATCTTTGAAATGGCTTGAAAATGAGGTTAAGATATAGCATAGAAAATCGTGTGTAGCTTCATCAGTCAGCGTCATCTTGAACGCTTTTTGTGAGTAGCGTTTTATTTGAGTTAACACAAAAATTTGATATAAAAGGCATTTGTCAGAAATGGTTTTATAGCATATGACAATATCGAAAGGAAAGTTGAATTAAGTGATTGAGAAGTACGTGCTGTCAGTTAAAAAAACATTCCAGAACAGGATATATCAGAGCAGACTTTATAAAAAATGGTTTGTTTTTGTAGTATTATCTGAATTTCTGAAATAAAAATATGTGAATCAGCTAAATTTATTTAATAATGTAAATCATAGCTAAATTTATTAGCATTATTTTACTAACTTTGTAATCTCAGGAATATAGAAAATGTCGCTTTTAATCCAAAGATGTTTGAATATTTACTGTATTTATTTTAATTCTAAACGAAAACTTATTTAATTTTGTTAATATTATCATGTCAGAACATGATGTTGTTTTTGGGATGAAGTTTTTGTCGCCAACAAAAATACGTAGATGAAAAATAAAAATTCTATTATCTGCAAAACCATTTCAAAAAATCAGGTTTTAATAACACTTTACCAATGCATTTACAAAAGCTCTGATTAAAAAAAGAGAGAAAATGGCTACAGCAAATAAAACCTAGAAAAATGTCCTTTTGAGCACGTGATTAGGTGAAATGAAATAAACAGGAAATGTGATATTTTTTTAACAATCAATGCGAGACAAAGTTTCTTGGATCGTTTGCAATACTAAAGTGACTCAAAGAAACATTAAAATGAATGAAAATATAATTTAACTTGCGCGAGCACTTGGTGCTTGGCCGTTCAAGAAATTCTGTTCTGACATGATACATTGAAATATGCATAGCAGATTTCATTTTAATCTTTATAAGTATTTTTCCATATTTTTAATTTTATCCTAATTTATTCTTCTATGCTAACTTATTGTAATTTATTATTCTATTTTATTTTAGTCTAATTTTAAATATGTTAAAAGTAAAACTATGATTATATCTGTCTACTAGATTGCCACCGAATTTGTACTACTACATAACTGTGCATATCGATTAAAAATATTGCATATGCACGATGGTTATTCTGCAATGTGAATCTCGTATCTGAAAAAAGAGATATGCAGATATTCTGTGGAATGTTCGATGGACGCGGGGTTAGAAGTCATTGATCTAATAAGTTTTTCGACCTTGGCGAAAAACTTGAAAACATTTGGAAACAAATTAAGTGACTTTAATGATAAGAATAAAAGTTTTTGGAAAATTCAAGAATATTAGTTGGATTTCTGTAAGTATTGCTAAGAGCTAAGAGATCGAGATCCTTCTTGAAAATTTCATTCTGTATTGTGAAATTATAAAAGGCGAAGGGTTTAGTTAAGAAGGAAGTTTATTTTGGGGTGCTGTTGTTGTACGAGGCCTTTTCATTCTCTCTGAAGGTCATTACTGACTTATATTTGCTTATGTTGTGAGTTTCTATTTTTTTTCAATTTCTACTATTCGTTTACACTCCCCCTATATATATTTATATCTTATTCAAATTTCCAACCGTTAATAAAATAGTTTTTACTCATCCACTCCAATTCAAATACATTTTTTTATTAATTAATTAAAACCTAACTTTTCACATAAAAATCTTCATCTCTCCACAGCCAAATGAGTAAGACTTTGTTCCCCCCACGTTAATGAGGTTAGGCTGAACTTGTTTTCGACCGATTATTTCAAACTATTCTGTTCATTTTCTTAGCGTTTGATGCATTTACAATTAAAATTGTTAATTCATAGAGTTTTCGTATCCATTTTGAAGTACTTTTAAATTTGAATAAACAGAATAAAGAAAATTAATTTTTAAAAATCTCTATTACGTTGCCCCAACTGGCGTAGAAAATTCCCGCTTTTGCGTTACCCTAATTGGCGTTGAAAATTCATGCATGGGCTGTGTGTTATGATTTATTTTCGAAGAATACATACGATTTTGTTTGACCAGATATAATTTTTTGATAAATTACTTAAATTAATTGTAATTATTCAATAAAAAATAACTAAAATAAAATTTTCTTTGTTGACCTACGTAGTAAGTGACTTAATTTTTTATTTTACTTGTTTCTGTGTACTTTGACTGTAGTTTACTGTCCATGCTTCGTATTTTTCGTCGAACTAAACAAAAGCGTTGTTTGACTGCAATTAATTGCTTTTTTTAATTCACCATCCATAAAACGAATTGTTCCCTTAATAACATTCATTTTAAAATAATTAGTGAGAAGATCCAAAACCATACATGTGATGGAAATTAACTCATTAATAATAATAGGTAACTGGATGTTGTTGAGTTATTCAGTGTATAAAGACCCCAATCATTGAACGCTCCAAATTGCGTTTTTGTAATTCAATTTTTTTGTTTGATTTGAAAAAATCTGCTGCATCAGACACTTTTAGAAATGTGTGTTGATGCTGTTCCGTCATATGTCACTTTTCAGTTTTAGTTTTAACAATTTAGGGGTGCTGATTTCTATATCAAAGAAAAAGAAAGGTTTGGAGGACTGACAAAATTCGAAGACAACAAATTAAAAGATTTTTTAAAAAGAAAATAGGAAAAGTTGTTGAAAATTATGGAAAATATTTAACTGATATATATTATATCAATTTTTCTCATTAATTGCTTTTTTTAAAGTGAAAAAATGGGATAAAAATACATGCTAGAATCTGATATGATGCATAAGTAACTAGGAAAATTATATAATTATTATTACTGAATCATTTTATTAAAATTTGTGCATTATTTCACCAATAAAATAATTTTAATAAACTCATAGTTTTTTTTAAAAAAATACGGCGGATAGCTCTGGATAATTAATTGGCTTAAAATAAACACGTGTGATAGCGGTTGTTTATATAGTTCATTAACCACTTTATCACACTGGACTGGTTAAAATCCTCTTCTCGTTTAATTCCCATTTGTCGGAATTTATGAATAAAAAACCAAACCTTATCATGTATTTGAACGAGTTGCTATAAATCTACTGTGTGGATGCTAAATTGCTAGTGGATAATAAATGGAATGGCCTGATTTTTAAACAATCTCAAAAACTTTCCCAGAATTAATTAATTCAAAATTCACCCGCCTTCTAGTGCGAATTTTAAAACTAGGTTATTATTTTAACGCAGTAAAATGGACGTCGTATCTGGAGGTAACGAGCTAGGCAGGGACATGATAAACACTTTCCATTGTTCGAACAAGTTCCACAACGCCATGTAAATGAAAATTACGCCTCAAACGCAAGAATTAATTCGTGCTCGAGCCTGGCAGAATAATAATCTGAATATTGAGGAGAAAACTCTGCGATTCAAGAAATGACAAATGCCGAGCAAATTAAGTTAGAATTCTCCAAGTTCTGCGTGAGGTGTTCTTAATTGATGCCATTGAAATAATATTGAATGAATTTTCATACAAATGAAAATATTTCATCCTCGTGTCTCGGCCAGCCCCCGGCGATGGCGAGTCCACAACAAAATGGACAATTGCTTGTAAAGCGAATCCTCTGCGGCAAATGATGGGAGTTGTTTGATGAAGACTCGCAATTAACATACATAAAATGGATTACTTCAACTGCAAAAATGTGAAAGGTTGCAAAGATTTGAAAATACCAATCTTTTTTGTATAATATATAAATAGAAAACATTTTAGGAATACAAAAATATCTGTAAGTTAAAGATAGTTTATAGTAATATTTATTTAATTTTTATTAATCTTTTCATTACTAGTTTCTTCTTTTGCAAAATTAAGATAATCTATAGCTCTAATGGGTCAAATGATGTGCAAATATTGTTACACATCATTACACATGTAGCGGGTTCGGATTGAATGGACTTTACTTGAGAACAGCACAAACACATTTATTTACAGCTATTTACAGTTATGTACAGGATAATTGATAAAGTAAAAATTTCAGATAAATACAATCCAGCAGTCAACAGTCACTTGTAGCGCAAATGCAAGTCTTACGCACAATAAAAACAGACTGCAAAACAGATATCGTATAGCACAGCAACAGTAAATCACAGCGAGCTCAATAACACAGCGTTAACAGCAAACGTAAACACTGCTCACTAATCCGCTAGTCAAGCGAGACGCTTCTCTTCCGAGAGGGAAAAAACTGACCAACTGACTCCGGTTACTCTCCCCTTATATAGCCGAGGAAGCGCGTGCCCAGAAACTCGTGAAATTTCTCAAAACAACGCGCGCAATCCAGCGGCTACTAGACTATTCCTTTCGCCAAACCAATCAAGCTGGCGCGAAGCTCCTCTCCAAACGTCGCCATCTTTGGCGAGTTTTCGCAGCACTCGCCCGCTTGTAACAATATGTATATTCTGGTAAAATAAAAACAAAAACTAACTGTAGTTGAAAGTTTTTAGATGGGTTATATGTATCCCGATGGTCTTTTTAAATGGGATACGTATGTTCCACTAGGGTTGAGGTGACCATATAAAATACGGGGAAAGGTTAACTCTCTGGTTTTTATAACATTTTAAAACGAATTTATTGCAACCGAACTCTTACCAATTACATAACCGACATTATTCATGACATTTTTATGTATTATTGCAATAGAAAAACAGTTTTTTTCTGAGTGCAACTTTACTCATAGCCCATTACGTTTTCATTACGGTTTCTTTGTTACTTAGATGTAGTTAAAAATCATTCCCTAATTCCATCATTCCCTAAAAATCATTCATAAATTCCCTACTTACTTATCCCTACGGATGATTTAAAAATAGCAGCGAGACATCTACATCACCCGATGGGCCCTAAAGGGTTAATGGCGAACAGAAAACTATAACGATATTTGTAGGAAAATAATGATATATATATGAAGGATGAATAATGATTATTATACGATGAAGATTTGTTAAAACAATACTTAAAACAGGATTACTTCAATTTCATCTTGAAGAATTAAAGATATATGAAAGTGTCAGATCTTTTTTGCAGTAAATAATGATATGAAATGAAATAAGTCATACAGACTTCAAAAATTTCTGTAAGCTGATGATGATTTATGTCATTTTTATTTTTATTAAAAACAGAAAAAAATCATTAAGTAATTGATTAGAAAATAATTATATTTTACAAGCACAGGATCAATGATAGACATTATTTGGCATTCGTAACCATACTGGAGTTGTTTTCACTAAACTTTCCCGCATACTCTCTAATAACTGTCAGTTAGAGAACGCTTTACTTGGGGATGACGTACGATATTTACGAAATATTAAATTTGAGCGAGAATTTAATATTTTTGTGAAATCTGTCATCATCCTTGGCGCGTCATTTGGTGATTAATCTCTGGTTTGCCTTAAGAATATCCAAAAATTGAATTTGTTTGTCAGACATGATTTTCTCGACCAATTGAAACAGAAATTTGACAAAAACCACTTTGAGTTATAAGTTTCCATACGAAATTTAATCGATCTACATTTTTGAATTATCGCGTTAATATGTTTTTGAAAGTACAGACCGACAGACAGTCAACATTAGTTGGCTCAAAATTTGATAGGTGTCTTCATTGTAAATGTTAAAGCTGTGTACCAAGTGTTATCTTTTTAGCTCACTTTGCTTTGTAATTATTGTGTTAATTTATATTCGGACAACCAGACAGCTGGGTTTCCTATGAACAGATTTTACTTAAAGTTTAATAGTAATCTGAAAATTTGGGATTAAAAAATGCTTAAATAAACCTTAAAAAAGATTAAAATGAAATCTGCTATGCATATTTCAATGTATCTTGTCAGAACATAATTTCTTGGACGGCCAAGTACCACGTGCTCGTGCAAGTTAAATTATATTTTTATTCATTTTGTTTCAGTGAATGAGCCACTTTAGTATCGCAAACGTTCCAAAAAACTTTGTCTCGTGTTTATAGTTTTAAAAAATATCACATTTCCTGTTTATTTCATTTTGTATAATCACGTGCTCAAAATGACATTTTTCTAGGTTTTATTTGTTGTAGTACTGAACTTATTTTTTTTTAATTAGAGCTTTTGTAAATGCAATAGAAATGAGCTGTCGAAAGCTGATTTTTTGCGATGCTCGTGCAGATAATCAAATTTTTATTTTTTGCCTACGGAATTTTTGTCAACGCCACAAACCTTATTCCAAACACATCATGTTCTGATATGATAAAAATATTGGGGAAAAAGAGGAATAGACATTTCTACTCTTGTTCCCTGACTAAACTAAGTTTCCATATAAACAAGATCAACTACATGACGAATAAGTTTAAAGAAATTAAAAAAAACTGTAAAAGTATTCGAACTAATTCGTAATTTCAAATGAATCACGTATATCCCAACCAAAATCCCACAGCAAATAAATCGTACTTTGCTCCATCGAAAAACTGAGCACGCCATACTATTGTTTTACATAAATCAATAAAACATAATAGCATCGTTTAATCTTCTGTCCTTACAGTAATTACACGATGTTTTTCAAACTGTGAAAAGTTAGTTCCATTAACTAAGGAGTTGCCATGGCAACCGGCATAATTTTCTTGTCTGAAAAATGATTCGCCTGAAATCAAAAGGATACAACGAAAAGGCAGCATTTTGCTTCTCGATTAGAATATTTTTGGTATATCCTAGGAGATCAAATACTAGAAGCGTGTAAAAAATTGAAGGGATAATTTTTTTTTTAGATTTTCAAATTAGAGAAAGACTTACGTTTCTATTTCCAAAAGTAATTTTCTTTGCATTCATGATTTTTCCAGAGGAAAAAATTCAAAGTCGATTACAATAATATTGTGATGAGAAAAGGAATTATTTTCTTTTCTAAAAGATTTTAATTGGCGTTAATTCATATGACACCAAACACAAATGAAAAACGTAGCTGTACATCTCGAATAACATCGAACTGCACATTGTCTTACATTTTCAGTAACAATTTTCTCCCTTTTATAAAACTTGAAATGGATTCCAAAATTGAAGTAAAACTATCTATTTTATTATCAATATGAACATCAGCTGATACTTTGTTTGTTGCAGTGAAGATGCAAAGAAATAATATGCATTACGATTTCCTTTCGTAGAAATCTCATAATTTATAAATATCTATTATTAATAAGGATGAATGAACATGTGCCTATATGGGTACTCTATAGTGGGACCCATATATATGAAATTTGGGACATATATTCCTTGGAGAGTGGATTATATATCTGAGAAAGAGATTTTTAAAAGTTTAGTTATTTAAAAGTAAACTGAACTCCAGTGCTTTTTAAAGACAATTTGATTGAATCATAGAAATGAATTATATCTAAAAGATTAAACTGAAATTAAATATATCCATTATCCAATATGAGCCAACTGACATCAAAGAAAAAATAATTATAATGTATCATTTTAGAAATTTTATTTTTAATTAATTTTATATGATCAATAAAATAATGAGAGAAAGTTGGGGAAATGTTCCATTTCCAAAATATTGGAATAGAAGAATAAAGATTTGATACTTAAGAAGACCAATTCATGATATGATAGGCATAACATTTTTAAAGAATATCTTAATGAAACAAAACTTATGCATTATAAAAAAATATAAAAAAATTAAGTATTTCAGTATAGTATACAATTTTAGAATCCTAAAAGAAAATTAAGATTTTATAATGCAAATAATAGAAGAATCTTTTGAAAAAATATAGGAGGGATCAAGATTTCAAAATATGATCCATATTTACGGATTTCAATGATTTTGGCATTATGTAATGACATTTCTATATTAAAAATTCGTAACGCTTTTATTATGCAACAGAATCCGCATTACCTTACTTTTTTTTTCAAAACAACAACAACAATAGATATCATTATTTGCATTACTAAAAGAAACAGATGTTTCGTAATATTGCTGTAATGTCAAATCATTTTCAAGTCATTAAAGAGCAGCTGAAAATAAAGAACAGAATTGAAATACAGTAAGGCGCCGAACAGATTATTCCATAACAAATAAACCCAACGCTTTGTGAAATTGTATTCCGTATATTTGCATCCTTTTTCGTCATATGTTAGCTATCTTTATAAATATTTTACTGTTTATAAGAATAAATAAAATAAGTATTATGTTGTTTATATGTTAGATTACCAAAAAAATCCAAGATTAATGAATTGCATTTTCGGTAATCTTGGTTAGATTACGAATTATCAGATTACTGAAAACTGAGAATACAGTTCAAAAGGGAAAAAAGCAAATTTTTCCCCTGTGCTTACGTTGTTTGGAATCAGCACAATTCCTCAATTTAAATGTTAAATATCTGAAAAATATAACTTAAAGTATTGAATGAAAATTGATATAATCAATAAGGATCTAAATATATTCATAATATTTGTTTTTAATTATCATTATCATTTTAATCAGATATTTCAAATAAATCTTTCTGCATATTTTATAGCGTATTGCAAAATTTAGAATTAAGTGAGAAAGGTTCAAAACTTTTAGAACCAACCATCTCTTATTTAAATCGAATCTAAATCTCTAAAGGCGGAATAAAACACAAAATGTTTGAAAATGAACCTTTTCTAAGCAGATGTGTTTTAATACTTTTTAATTGATCATAAATCTTATTTATTATCCGCTTTTGGAGAGCAGCTGGTACACTGAGATTGATGGTTGCTAAAATTTTCAAATATTTCATGCAGCTTTACTTTTTCAGCAAAGTATTTTTAAACTTCAAATTTTGATTGACATTATCAACAATGGAAGGAAAATTCATTTTTCTTTTGAAAAAATGTTTGCTTCCGTGAAAAATAACAATGCAGAAAAATCAGAATATATTGTTGTAAAATAAAATAATAAATATTTTATTAAATTAATTAAAAATAGGTGACAATTTCACACCAGTAAATTTAAATCACCTAAAGCAATTTTTTTAATCTTAAGGTTATTTAAAATTCAATTTTGAGCTTAATATTTTTGGCAATTTATAAAGGAAAAACGGCAATATTTCCTTAATATTTGATTTATCTTAATATTCAAAGTATATTAGAAGAGTGGTGTAAAGAAGTCGTAACCTGGTCTCCTTTTTGGAAGAGACACATGTTCGAACACTGCTACTTCCAGACAGCGGTGAGACTATTCATCCTTTGTTGCGCATTGTGTTTCTCCCTTTTAGTGTTACCCTTTGGACTTGAAGGGAGTCAGATAATGGAGAACACATGCGATTGTGACGCTTTGAAGAAGGGAGCTGTGTCAAACCCTCATTTGATCGACCAGGATCAAGTCATTACAGTGGCCAAATTTGGTAGTTCGAATTCTAATTGTGTGTCTTGTAGAGGAGGGGCCAATACACGTACTATTAGTGACTGAGATTTTTTTAATGAAATCGAAAGTAAATAATAATGAACGTAATTTAATTTTCTGTTATCTTTGTTGTTCAGTTTCCTCTTGTTAAACCTCCAGTGATAATATTTTTTGCATAAATAATAAATTAAAGTGAGAACATATTCAATTAATTATGTTTATGAAAGTCAAAGGAAAATAAGTATGATGTATGTAGAACATTCCAGATAATTTTTTAGAAACGATGGAGAAATTAATAAACAAATTTTTCTTAGAAAAGTTTCGTTTATATTTTTTGAAACAGAAATAAATTTTGCTTTCGATAAACAACCTTTTCCGATTTTCAAAAATACCTAAAACACTCTTTAGTATAAAGAGTAATGCAATTGAATATTAAAAATAAAGTAAATACATCAGTGACAATTACTGATAAAACGTGCACAGTTTTTCTGATAATATTCTGCAATTTGTTAAAATGTTGTAAATGTCTAAATTTTTGCCAATATTTTCCCGAAATTTATTGCTGATTTTCTAAACCTTTCCTATATTGTTCACAAAAATATCTCTAGTGTTAGTAAAAATATTCTTACTTTTTTTTTACTGATTTGGAAACATCCCTTGAATAAAAATCGTTTATATATATATATTTTTGTTAATTTATGAAATTTTTGGTTATTCCAATAAAAATCTACATTATAATTTTGGGGGTTTGAAAAATTAATATTAGATAGTAATTTGATTTTATTAGGAAATTTCATGGATTTAATTAGGAAATTTCCTGGGTAATAGGTTTTCACTAGGAAAAGGAAATTTTTGCTATCGTGTTCTGCAATGAATGGCATTTTTTTACATGATTTTTCAATTTATTAGTTTTACTACATTCATCATTCAATATGTATCGTTGTTTTCACAATTTTGTCACATATATTCCGATTCCCTTTGAAAGATTTGACATCCCCATATTCGAAGAATAATTACAGTTTTATTCCAAAGATAATCTATTTTGTTCCATGACATGAAGAGGCTCTAAGGAGGTGTATGAGGGACGTATTTCCTTTCATCAAAATGTGAATGACCCACATACCATGGGCGAATGGACAAAGCCATTCATCAAATCGTCTTCGGGTCAGTTGATCAAATTTGTCGTTTTGGTCTAACTATAATGGTCTCTACGAATTCTTCAGAAATTGTTTAATCTTTTATGACATTATTCATATGCGTAAAACAAACTCTTATTTTTAAATATTTTTTTTTCAATTCTTATTTGAAAGATATTATATGAAGATGCTTAAATCTATACGAGTATTTATTTATTTATTATATATTATTAATTATTATACATATTAATTATTTCATACGCTTATTAATAAGTAATATTTATTGCATATTTATAAGTATTATATAATGAAAAATTATTTTATATTTGAATAATAATTAAGGCGATATTTTCAAGAATAAAAAAAGATGATGTAATTTTTTAAATATGTCGATGTTTTAAACAATTGAATAACACAATTTTTTTTTTGAATTTGTAAATTTTGAATTTAAGAAAGGAAATCTCAAGATTTTGAGTTAATTATTAATTAATTTTCAATTAGTCATTTCATAGTCAGTTTTATACTAATATAATATTTAATTTTATGCTTACACACATTTTTTACAAAACCAATGCGCTTATAATTCATTTTCATAATTTTTAGCTAAATATATAAATTTTTGACAATATAATTTATAAATAAAATTATTAAAATATAATTAATTCAATTATTGTAACTTATTAATTAATGAAAATAAATTTAATTTCCTTATTCTTATTTATATTTTTTATGCATTTATTATGAAAATAAGATTAATGTGATACAAATCTTAAGAAATCAACATCATTATAATTGATAATTTCCTTACTAATAAATAAAAACATTTATTTATTAATATTAGGGTAGATTAAAATTAAATAATAAACTTTAACGGAATATAATTAAAAAATTTACGGATTTATGATCTGAAATTTAATTTAAGAAATTAGATATTTAGTATTCCATTAAGTGGCAAATATATTATTAATTATAATTTAAACTTAAAGGAATTTCTACTATTCAACGACTGATAACATAGTTATGAGCGTTTGGGATGAATTTTTTGAAAAACGTTCGAAAATAGTTATATTATTGTATATTTGCATTAAAAAATTGAAAAAATAAACACCTATGAAACCAAAATATACCAGTTATGTGACAAAAGTTTAAAAAATAATCTGAAAAGAATTTTTTGGTTTAAAAATTGGTCTAAAACAAAAATTTTCTAGTTTAGAGTTGTATGAAATGACTTACATAAAATTTTGCAGATAGCTTAAGAAATATATAACTTCCTTTCTATTCATTCTTTAAAAATTGAGGTTCGACTGGTAATTCGAAATCCTTAATTTGTTTTCACATAGTGAGTTTTAAAAAAATATAAAATATTTCTAAATGAATATATTATTTATTCCTCAATTCAGAAACTACAGAATATATTGAGGAATTATAAAAAAAATTGAACAAAAAATATGCATTGCATTTTTAATTTATGAGGTTTTACCTAAGAAAATTCTATCAAAGATTAGAATTTGGGAAAAAGCATTTTAAAGAAGTAAAATAGCATTAAAACATATGTAAATGAAAATATAAAAATTAATAAAACTTTCCAAAAAGTAGATAAAAATTCTAATATTTTTATTAGTACTGTTCTAACATTAAGAATATTACTAAGAAGTAATTAAGTTATTATTACTAAGAATTAATTCTTTTTCATAATTTCATTAAAAAATACTTTTCAACGTAATCACCTATTAGTTCCGTAGAATGCTGCTTATTTGCTGAATGCTCAGGATTACATCTTGAAGTTTACATATAATATGTGGTTACCTATAACGTTGAAATAACTTTAATGACATTGTTCATTTTCTTATATATTATGTATAATTTTCATAAAATTCCAGCCGGCTTTCTGGCACAGAGGTGGCGCGTCTTCCACGTGTTCTGGGTGAGTCCCGGGTTCGAGTCCCGTTTAATGCATGGTTGTTCTTCTGTGTGCTATCTGTGAGATGTGTGACTGTGGTCCCCTGTAAAAAGGGGATGTGCAGGCAAATGTGATGAGTGTGTAGCTAAGTCGTACTCTTGAATCTAGTTGGCGCTACTTTAAAAACAAGAGACGTTCCTTTCGGCTTAAATCTACTGCTGTATTTGGGGGGGGGGGGTAGTCCATGGCAAGTGCCATTAGAAACAACAACATTTTTCAATTTTCGTAGTTATATATAGTTTCAAAACGAGTCGCGAGTTCTCTTAATTCTTGAAAATTCTTTTTCTTATTAATCTTTGTCCAAAATCATAGTATACAGAGATAAGCTGTAGTTATCTCCTCTAAACTTCCCTACACACTTCTGAATAAAAATATTGTACTTTCCATACTTCCATATAAGCATCTTGAACCTTGAGAATTCTGAAACATTTATCATCAGTATCCTGTGTATGAGCATTTTGTGCTTCGTAATATAAAGAAAGAATAATTGAATACAAAATATGAAACAGCTTTTTTAGAAATGCAGTCGTACTCTTGGCCCTAGTTGGCGCTACATGAAACAAGAGACGCTCATTCTTCGGCTTAAAATCTGCTGATGTATCATCGGGGTTTGTCTATGGCAAGTGCCATAAGTAACAACAACGTAAAATTCCAATAATTTATTACTTGATTAAAGTATCAATTTATTTTATGACTCAGCGGATTCTATGAAGGGGAAATTTGGTCAACAACATTTCTTCATCACAAAACAGGCCGCGAACCACTTATTTTATGCAATAATTTTGTCAGTATGCATGCATCTTGTGGGACATCCCGTGTTATTTTATAGCTTGTAAATCAAAGTATAGTTCTTGTATTGGTCAAATTCTGTTCATACTGTTGCTACTTGTCGTGCCCGCTGTGTTGATGAAAAGTCAGATGAACGGGCCATTTGTCGAAGTCCAGAGCTCTGTGACACTCGCCGTTCTTCCCCGTGCAATGATCAGGCAGCCGTTCGTGTCAACTAAGTGGTCCCATAAACAACGTGGCGAGCTGTGCAATTGTGTCCTCCACTGGATGGAAGGCGTGTGCAGGTGGGCATGAAATGGTCTCTGTTTTCGTCTCCGGGTAATAGGCTCGGAACGACCCTCTGCCATTGATTCCAGAAGTGGGCCTGCCTTGCTGGGACATGAGGATGGAAAAAGAAGAAAATATTCATTTCTTTCTGACTTTTACTTTTTTTTCGCCCCCCCTCCCCTTCCCTCTTTTTCTCCTCCATCGAGATGATATCAAAGGAAAATGACTTTCGCGAGGAAAATAAATTTGCAATTTATGCACTGGTTGGGAGTTTGAATGAGTTAGGGTAGGATTCGAACAAAAGTTGTTTTTTCTGGTTCTCTTTCTCCCTCTCTCTTTTTTTACTGCCTTTTCGAAATGAACAATAAAGGCGTTGGCCTACATATTAAATCCAAAACAAGGTGGAAGGGAAAGGGGAAAAATGAAATTTCGGAATAGGTAGGCATATTTTTTTTTTCTGGAAGTTTATTTTTTGTTGTTGTTGATACGGAAAGAAAAAAAAATAAAAAGAAGCTCTGGCTGATTTTTTGGAAGATTTGATCCATTTTTCAGTTTTGTGGGATCAATGTTTTCTTCAAAAACAACAATAGTGAAATTTTTCACCGTGATCTAGTTTAAGATAGTGTATGTGCTTTATAAATGATGATGTGTCTGTTTTAAATATATTATTCAAGCTAAAGGTTGTTTTTTCTCTTCTATTTTAGGTAAGCCGTTTTCCATACTTCCTTGATGTTTGTGTGAGTGATCTTCAAGTTTGAGCTCTGAGGTTGGTATAAATCTCTCCGGTTGACTTTCAAAAGCCGATCTGGTCTCATTTATTTCAACGGAGATAAATATTTACTTATTTCTTTTTTTAAAACTATATATAGTGTGTGAATTTTGTTGACTCAATAGTATTGAGATTTTATAAATAATTCTTTCAGTTAGTTTAACCACTTGACATACGAATTCATTTAACTTTCTAATTAGATAACTCATCCTATTTTGGTAATTTATTGTTAATATGATTTTTTAAAATAATATATGGAGCATTTGGGATACCAAATCGTTTCATATTGATTTTTTTGTATTTAAATACTTAATTCTGTGGCTTAGTTGCAGACTTAAAAATAAAAATTCCGTAATTCGATGCACGTGTCAGACAGGTCATTGTATGCGAAGTGGTTAATTAAATTTATGTTCCGTTTTAAAGCAATATGATTATCCTTTTTTAAAAATGCCATGCCATTTCGAATTGAAATTTTCGTCTAAAAACTATGTATCATCCTCATCTTCTAGCCGTTTTAAAAAATTTCATATCAATTTTTTGAAGAATTTACTGTTTTGTCGAATTTAAATTTCTGTGGCCCGCCTACTCGGCGTTTGAATCGAATGCCTCACCCGGATTCTCTAATCCGAAGTTGATTCACTCAACTGTCAATTTATCTTAGGCCATCTCATTCATCTCTGAATTTGATTCATTCTTTCCTATTATGCATTTTAATTATACTGTCTATTATTTTTTGTGGTGTTTCATTCGAAAATTCCATTCTATTTTTTCATATTATACATTCATTTATCAATCTCATATTATCATCATTTATCAATTTACACATTATTCATCACATTTGTACATTTTCTTAATGATACACTCAGTATTCAAAGTATTATTCGATTTTATGTTTCATTATTTTTTAAGCTTTCCATTAATTCATGAATTAATCTATTTATTAAATTTATTCATTCGTAAATTCCATCCTATCTTTTCATATAATTGTAAATCTTTTCATAATCTATACAATACATCTCTGCATCAGTTTACTCATTATTCATTATATTTGTAAATTTTATTATTTCATTCATGTTATGCATGAATTTAAGAATTCACTAATTCATTCACTCTATTTGGAAAATTATGAATTTTAAACAAATGAATATAAGGGAATACTGATTTAATACGTTTGAAAGAGTCATTCGTAAGAAGCTATTGCAATCAATACTTTTTTTTAAACCAAAAAGGCATTATATTAGATCCAAAACGAGATTTTCACAAGTTCTTATGGAAGAATATTTACTTAGTATCCAAAAATGTTGAATAAGGAAAAAATTATAAAATAATGAATCATATTTTCCTATTCAGACGTTTAAAAATAATATAACTTAAAACTGCAGAATTTTTATTTGTTTAAAATAATGTAACTATCATTAGAACTATGAAATTCGTGACTTTTTAATAATTTCACGACTTTTTGAATAACTGGATGAGATTATGCTCTAACACTACTAAAGTTGTATTTACATATTTAAAACGGAAAATTTTATTCATTATTTAATTTATAATGCCCATTTTTCTACTGTTCAGAATATAATCACAATTTCATGCAATATACAGTTTAATACCTTCATTTGAATTGGTTAATATAAAATAATTTAAAGCATATTGAGCTGGAATTCAAAGAAAGTTCCTTTAGGATGCAAAACAGTATGAATGAGATACGTGAAATTAAAAGTGGCAAACAGTTTTTTTTTTGTATTCTTATTTATCTTTAGATTTTTAATTTAATATTATGGATATAATTTTACAAGAAAAGTATAATATTTAGCATCTCATTGGTTTCTTTTCCTATGTTTCTAAAAATTTTTCTATCGTTTGTTTTAAGTTGCGTAAAGCTTAGGAAAATATTCAATTATTTTTTATGTATGTAAAAGTTTGATTGTACAATGCATATTTTTTAAATTAAATTTTAAAACTTAACTTTTATTCACATATTTGAAAATCAGGAATGCCTTCTCTTAATATTTCTCTTACAATTTTTCCTAATAATATCAATTATAAAATATAAAACAAAAAAATTGTCAATTTCATAAAGGAATGCGACTTTGAATAAGAATGTTCGCACGTGTGAGCTACACAATATGTTCGTGACATAATCATCCATCTGACTGACCGGTTTTGTTCGCAATTTAACAACATTCTGTAATTTTGACACTAAATTCAAGTATTAAATTTTTTATAAATAGCATTGTTGTTGTTATGAGTTCAGAGACAGTTCAACAATATTCTAATAGTGCCATTTTTCGAAGTTAGGATGGTCTTCGGTGTAAAAATCCTTCCAAATCTCGAAATTTTGTGTTTGTAGATTTTGTTTTGTTGTTATGAGCTATGAGACAGAGCAACAAAATTCTAATAATTGCTGTTTTTCGAATTTAGGATGGTCTGAATTGTAAAAGTGCTTCGTAATCCTCAAATTTTATATTAGTTGTTTTTTTTGCTATTACGAGTTTAGAGATAGACAAATATATATTTTTTAATTCTGTTCTTTAAGTTCAGGATTGTGTTAGTAGTAAAAATCCTTCCAAATTTTTAAATTTTATATTGATATATTTTTGTTGTTATAAGCACAGAAACAGACCAACAAAATTCTAACAATGCTCTTTTTCGAAGTTAGGATGGTCTTAGTTGTAAAAATCCTTCCAAATCTTTAAATTTTATATTAGGGAATGTTTTTGTTGTTTTGAGCTCTGAGACAGAGCAACAAAATTCTAATAATGCTGTTGTTAGAATTTAGGATGGTCTGAATTGTAAAAATCCTTTGTAATCCCCAAATTTTATATTAGTTGTTTTTTTGCTATTACGAGTTTAGAGATAGACAAATATATATTTTTTAATTCTGTTCTTTAAGTTCAGGATTGTGTTAGTAGTAAAAATCCTTCCAAATCTCTCCAAATTTTATATTAGTAGCTTTGTTGTTATGAGCTCAGAGACAGACCAACAAAATCCTAACGATGCTTTTTTTTGGAATTCAGGATGATATGATTTGTAAAAATCTCTCCAAATGTGGAAATTTTATATTTACAACTTTGTTGCTGTTATGAGTTTAGAGACAGAACAGCAAAATCCTAACAATGCTATTTTTGGAATTTAGGATGGCCTGAATCATAAAAATCCTTCGTAATCTTCAAATTTTATATTAGTAGCTTTGTTGTTGTTATGAGCTCAGATCCTAAAAATGCTGTTTTTGGAATTCAGGATGATATGATTTGTAAAAGTCCTTCCAAATGTATAGATTTAATTTTTTGTATACAGTTTTCATAATTTCTCTATGTGTATCTTAAAAAACCCACCCAGATTAAATTCTAACAACAAAATGATAATACAGCCAATCTGCTATACAATAGCGAACTAGCTACTTTTTAATTCTTTGTTTAATTCTACTGTAATTTCGTAAAAAATCGTTGATGTAACTAACTAATTGTAACTTCTGCATGTTTTAAAAATAACCAAATATTAAATAAAGATTGAATAAACTGCAGAATTAATTAGTCCGCTGAATCTCTTATTTGTCTTATTGCTTTTTATATAATTAAAACTCTTTTTATTTATTACAACTAACTACAATTAATAGCACACAACTATGCAATTTTAGAAGCAATGATATTTTGTTTAGAATATCGTTAACAAAAGTATTATTTTTTTTTACCATTGCGAACAATGTATATACACAAAAAGCCAATTAATTAACATTTTGTATCTGGCGAGTAAGTTGATAGCGCTTCCATTTATTATGTATCCGTAATTAATTAGCATTTCCTGCTGAGTAGGATGGATATTTTTATTGGACAAAAATCAAGCGTATATTCTAAATTCCTTAATTAATTGTAAGGAGAAATAGTTTTCTTTTTTCACTAATTTTTTAGCAGATTTATATATATATTAACTAAATTTAACTTTGAAATTTCTTTCTTTAAAGTTTAATAATAAATTTTTTTAAAGATTTTAAATAAACATACTATGTTTTCAAAGGATATAACTAATAACTGCATTTTTATATTATTTATAAATTTATCATGCTAATATCAATGAATAAGAGTTGCAAATATTTATAAAATATGCGAATTTTGGTTTATGATTTTAATTCTTGCGAATTTTGGTTTATTAGTTTAACCCTTTGCATTCGGAAAAGTAATTCGAATGCAGAATTATTCCTCAATCCAAAAACTTGTTTATTGCTATGAAAAATAAATATATATAATTGTTTGAAGTGGAATTCTTTCATTTAATTAATTTGCATCTTCATAATAATAGGTATTTTTGACAATCAAAACTTAATAAATTTATAAATAAAACGTCAAAATGATGCACTGTCTTGAATGGTAATTGAGAGTCACCATTAGAGTACTAAGGATTGAATTAATATAAAGTTTTGAAATTTCGACAAAAACATTTACGAAGGATGAATTCTGAAACGAAAAGAACAGAACTAATATGAATAGTATTTAAAATAACCATAATATTGAGACTTTTGTGCAAAGCCGAAATATTATGTTTTGTCTTTTTATATATATTGAATCAATACCTTTTTTTAACGTTTTGTATTTGATCAAATGATCTTTGGAAACGATCTGTTTCCACTTCGTTCAGTAAACTAATGAAAATCCTTTTCTTTACCGACAAGAATAAAAAGCATACTTGATATAAAATAACGATTGTCAAATCAATAAATGGTGGAATGGCATCAGGAATTCTACCTTTTATTGCAAGCACCCATCGATTGATAACTCTCTGTAAGATCAGATTGCAAACTTGGTATATAGTTGAATTTCTTGCTATTGAATATCGAGTTAGTCTTCCGATTTTCAAAGAGTCTGGTGGCTTTACTACAATTATATTTATTGATATACTCGGGTTAAAAATGGATGTAAAATATTAGTATTTTTTCGTTTATGTTTATCTCAATTGTATTTATCAAAGCAATTTTAACATTTTGTTGTTCAATGCAAAAAAAATCTTTTTTTCTTTTAAGGTACGTGACTTACGTACGTAAGAAACTTATAGGAGAAAATGTCTGAACATGTTTGAATATTGTTGAAATTTTTATTATAATGAATGGAAAATATTACGCTTGCTTCATAGAAACAAATATGATTCCACTTCTAATAACTAATGTTCTCTTGTTCAGCTTTACAACGAAAGAAGGGGTGCAATAGCTTCTGAGGGTATATATCCCTGAAAACATGGGGGAAGAAGTCTGACTTCAATCTCACACACGTCACAAAACCTGTCTACGATGCGGACTTCATTCATCCACAGGTCGTAATTTAGATCGGGAACAGAGAACGATCACCTCTGACCCAGTACTCTCAGTGATGTTACTTTCGATATGGAAGAATTTGAGACTACAACAGATTTAACGTGCGCCACCCTTTACACACGCGAGAGTCTTCGGCTGGCGGGTTCGAACTCGCAGCCCAGGAAATGAGAATCGAACACCCTACCAATCATGCTATTCCGGCTAAGTACTTATACACTTGCCAATCAGAAAAAAAGAATAGGCTCTTTTCATATATTCGAAACATTGTGCAAATATTATTGTCAGTCATTAAAAGGAAAGATGTGCTTTAATAAGACTGTTTTTATATTTTGTCATTGAATTAACGTTCATTTATCTATATATTTAATATCAAAATATATTTGTTAATTTTTAACCATCGCTAAAAAGGGCTATTAAAAATTTCACCAATTTGGCGATTATATATATATATAATATTCAGTTGTGTATATTTTTATAAATTGGCGAAACCTTTTCTTGGCACTTTTTGAACCGTTAATCCTGAGTTGTACTTATTAAAATTACTTAGTAAGAAATGCAGATTTCATAAATACAAAAATGCAAATTAGAATAAAAGCACTTATAGGATTTGTTTCGTCATCGCTGGAATTATAGAAACTACAAAATTTCTCTTGCGAACTAAACGAAATTTTTTCCTCCTAATCTAATATACTTTTCTTAATTCCATGCCTTGTAATTGAAATGTGTTCTGTACTGAAGTCTGCTGTCTTCAAAATTTGTGACCCCTTCATGAAGCAAGCGAAAGTCTTCCATTAAATTTTCAATTGCCAATTGCTTTTGTTATAAATCAAGCAACCCTAGTAATGGCTTCTACCTGTACTGATTTATTTACGCATTTATTAAAACTAATCGATTTTCAGATCGTTGCCATGTGAGCCAAATAATTCGGTTAGTATTCTGATTATTAAACCTCTGCAATCCTACGACGAGTAAGATTCGCAGTTGTTTTCACACTTGTTAGATAATGACTATTATAAAAATTAATCATCATTATTTAAAGCAGCAAAGACTCTTGAATTATTTTTAGGAATTATAACAAACCTGCCATTTTATTTTTCAGCTTCCTAAAAAATAAAATAAATTCTTGCACTCACGTATGTATCATTAAGTATTTATTATTTTTTTTGAAATGCAAACGATTAATTTCCATATATAACAGACTGACAAGATTTTTGTTACTTAAGAGACTTCTCAATTTCTGTGGCATAAAGAAATAGATTAATTTCTGGCGTTGCTTCTAAATCAGTTTTCAAAAAGAAAAATTTCTTCTTATTTCCAAATTTGTCATTTGTATTATACACGGATAGGAAAATTTTTTTAAATGGGAGAAAAAACTGCTTTAAGGTAACCGACAAGGTTAAAAACAGAATTATGGGATAAAAATTAGCATGGTTTTGTATTTTTAGGCTCATTTGTTTCCAGTGATATCTTTATTTTGCTTTATGTCAGTTAGAAGAAAAAGTGGTAGCAAATTATTGACACTAATTTATAAGCATTTAAAAACCTTAAATGCCTTTTCTGAACAATGAGTTTTTTTAAAAAAATCGTTCAAATTTCAAAAAATATACAAGATATCTTAATGAAATTTATAATTAATGCTTGTTTTATTATTCAGAATGTAATGAACTATGAATTTCATGTTGAAGACACTTGAAGGGGATTTATGATTGTTATTAAACAATCATATTGTTGCAAAAGTTCGAAATTTCATTAGTAGTTTCATATGTTGCACACAAAAATTTTATTTTGAATATAATTCTTAGATAATAGTTAGTTATTCTCTAAGATAATTACACAGGTTACAAACAAAAAAGAAAAGCTACATAAAATTTTTTTTCTTTAGATCAATCTATTTTTTTGTAAATAACTGCTAAAATCTGAAACATAATATGTTTTTTCTTCAAAAGCCACTTATATATTTAAAGGATTTTACTTTTATTCATCATTTTAACCCTATATTAATAAAAAACATCATTCAAATATTATTTTTTAAAAATCCCCTCCGTACCTTGTCGGATACCTTAATTACAAATTCATAGAAGTCGTAAAGATATTATTGTAATGCCATTGCAAATAAAAAATAATCTTTTTCATTGACGTTTATTCTGAAATGTTTACAGTAAGAAATATTAACTTTATTTATCATTTATATGTTTTTCTCCATTTTCTCTACTTTATTAAACTTTAACCGCATAAAGGATTTCTCCTTTTTTAATATGTGATGGCATGATGTTGTTTTGGGTATGAGGTTTTGTCAACAAAAATGTGTGGGCAAGGACTAAAAATTTTTAATTTCAACTTCCTCAAAAATAGATCTCGGAAACTCAAAAATATCGATAAATAGTTTCAATTTTGAAATAAAGACTTATTTAATATACAATTTGCCCCTTTTTGTTGAGATGATTTTTTCAGCTTTTTTAACTTTATAATGATTTTTTCAAATAGGAATGAAAATCTTTTTAAAAATAGTTTAGCTTGTTTAATTAATCCATACGTATGCAGAATATTCTACTTTTTGTTGTGATAATTTTTTCAGCTTTTTTAAACTTTATGAATGCTTTCTTCAAACATTAATAAAAAATCTTTAAAAACTTAGATAAGATTGTTTAATTAATCCAAACTGTTGCAATCATTGATCCTTCAAAAAATTATGTCATCACATGATACAATGAAATATTCAGGGCAGATTTCAATTTTTTTAAGCTTTGAGATGTTCTTGAAGTAAAATTTTTCCATGACCCATCCATGATATTATTCTTACGGATGAAGTTTAACCCTCACTAATAATCCCCAAAACTCAATTATTGTTTTGTAAACAACGACACAAGAGGAAACTGCAGTATAAATACTAATTTGTCTTTCCATTAGAGCCTTTATGTTCGCCTTGACCCACTGCTCTACTGTAACTCTCAACCCATCTAGGAAAGTGCTGGTGGAAATGGAGCCCCACAATTACTCCGAGATCCATTTTCCTTTTTAAATCAACAGGTGTCCTTGTCTTGGCTCCTTTGTGAGGTGCCCAAATGATTTCTGACGGCTGACACACTTCTTCGGTTGGCGACGTTTCCTTGTCAATTCTGTCGCAGAACTCGTCCTGAAGCTGTTACCTGATTTTTATGAGAGAGATAAGGAAGTGGTGTTCTATGATTGAAGGGGGTTATTCAGTTTTACAGGTGTTTCAAAGCGCCCTAATTTGCATTTGATTCGGTGGAGTGCCTTTTCTCTGTAGTTGATTAAGGACCGTGGCCTAGATTAGTATTTATACTATAGGGACTAAGAGATGTGAGTGAAAACTTTGTTGCATTACTCGTCTTGATATGATTTGTCAAAGAGTTCAGTTGATGAGAATAAAGAAGCATGAGTATTTGAACGTAAAAAGTGTGGAATAAAAAGACAAATCATTATTCCTCAAGATCTATGTTAACTGTTTATATCAAAGTGATATTTAGAATCTTTTTACCTATTTTAATGCTAATGTCAAAAGTTTCAACAAGCGAATGAGTACGGTTTCGAATCTTCGAGTCATTCAAGAAATTTTGATTAGCATACACATATACAGTTCTTCTTGTTGTTGTTATTTATAGCACTTGCCATGGACAAGTCCCGCTGATACATCAGCAGATTTCAAGTCGGAAATATACGTCTCTTGTTTTAAAAGACGTTTTTAAACACAAACAAAAATTTCATGCGCGAAATAAATTCTATCTCTGTGTTGTGACTTATGGCACTTACCGTGGACAAACCTCAGCTAATACGATCAACAGATTTTAAGCCTAAGAAATGCGTCTCTTTGTTTTACAAGTAGAGCCATCTAGGGCCAAGAGTACGACTTAGCTACACACACGTCACAACCCTTTTTAGGGGGCGGACTACATTCATGCATATTCATTCACTCATCTCAGATCGTAATTTAGACCTGGAACAGGGAACGATCACCCCTGACCCAGTACCCCCAGTGATATTACTCTCGATATGGAGGACTTTACGACCACGAACAGATTTAACGAGCGCCAATCGCCACACACTCGGGGATTCTTTTTGGCCGGTGATCTTCGAACCCGTAACCTAAGGAGTACGAGTCACACGCTCTACCAACCAGGCCATCCCGGCCCATACAGTAAAAGTCAGAAATAAAAAATAAACATTAAGTTAAAAAAATTACTGATAATATAATCTAATTTTATGTATAGATATTGGTCTATTTAAAAAAATGAAATGTTGTAAAATATGAACATTACATACATTGCAATTTTGAAATTTATGCACTTAAAAATCATCTAATGAACTTAATTAAAAATTACTTGTATTAATGCAATAAAAAGCAACATTTTTCCATTAAAAACTATTTTCTATCCTTAATTTTGGTTCTTATTTGTCATTTTCATTCTTAGATGTTGCTACGTGAAATGAATCAAAATTTAATAACAGATATTTACGTTTTAAATATTAAAATATTGTAATATATCTTTTTTATAATAACTAAATTTCAATAAATTTAATCTTTCGATTATTTTTAGTTTATGATTCTTTTCTTACAAAATTACTTTCCGATCTTCAGATTAGTACTTTATAAGACCATTTTCCTTTAATTATTTCACCACTTTATCGATCATATGCTGAAAAATCTTCACTATTATTCCTATTATTCGACAGCCACGAAATCCACGTAACTATTCTCGTTATTGAGATGAAAAAAGAAAAAGAAAAAAATGGCGCCATTATCGCGATTGTTCGTTCTCACAATAATAGAATGCATTCATTTGATAAGAATATATTCGGCCGATTCAATCAGGCAATGAACAAATAACTGGACATTAACACCAAGCAATAATAGTAAACCTGTTATCATATATGATATGTCTAAAATGGTTTGCTAAATAAATGACTCCAAATAATATCGAAGATAGGTTCAATGTTATAAGTTTTAGTGTCCTTAATAATAATATTTTTATAGTTGATGAGTTTTTTCCTTCTTTTGTGACTAATAGATCGATGATTCACCTTGATCTCATGAATAATTCGGTTAATTGCATATTCATGAATGCAGATTTTAACCCATAGTCTAAATATATCATTAGCCTCAACGGTTATATTCTCTGAAAATATGGTCTTTACCATTTGCATGGCACAGCTTAGCCAATTGTGGCTCTTGTGCCAAAAAACCTTATAAAACCGACCGACCAACTGAAAATATGGTCCTTTCCTAAGCTCGGTAAAAAAACCGATCAAGTAATGAAAGACTAAAAGTAGGATCAATGTTTATCATAGACAATCCTGAGAGATTAGGCTTGATTTCATTTAAATCAAATGATGCCACTAAACAAAACTAAAACTTAAAAAAAAACGTAGGATAGAATTCGAAAGAAATTCTGTTGGTTTATGAATAAAATTATTCTGAAAAAGATTATTCTGAAACTTGCAATATATTTTTTTCTGAAATTATAAAGTCCAACAAAGAATTTTCTTTTCTTAGATAGTAGCCTGATGAATCTATATTTAAAAAGTGTTCCTTTTGAAAGTTATGAACTTTAGTGTATAACTTATTTTTTTGTGTATAAAAGCTTGAGATTGAATCGAAAATAGTAACTTATTATTTTATGGGTGTAAAATTCATTTTTCTATTTATGTTTAATAATAAACGCAGGTTTCAAAGAACATCATTATATAGTAGTACCATTGATCATCGACACAGAGTTACAAATGTTGTCACAAAGTCACATACCAAATTTTATATGTTAGTTAAGTAGCTGTTTTTCTTGTGTGATCGCTTATGCATACTTGCGTCAAGAGCTTCAAGCTTTTGATAGTTTCGTTCACAATTCGATAAGAATCGCCAAATTAGATATTAAATTTCTGTACCATAATTTATCCATCTAGTTCTTAACGTTTTGTATTTATCGCGTTTACTTACATTAAAGCAGCCATAGTGTCTTAATTGTGTCTGAATGGAATTCATAAAGAATGTATTGGCTATTTACAAATATAGTGCAAAGATTTTGGCTATTTACAAATATAGTGCAAAGATTATATACTGAATTTCATGCGTCTAGATTAAATATATGTTGAATTACCTTGTTGCCGATCAGACAAACAAAATTCCGAAAAGGTATTTTTTTAGACTCTGAAACACGGAGAGTCTTCAAAATGATAAAGTCGAACTTTTTGGACAGTTGAAATATTTTCTCTTTATTGACTTTGCAAACGAGAACATAAAAAAGATTGTGTCGTCACAGAGCCATGCAAAAGGAAGTGTATTTCAGTGTGGCATGGCATGTTATAATTTCTCATGGAACTGCAATAACTTATTTCGCTGAATCCATTTTCGGAACTATATAAAATCAATCAAATTATGCTTTTATTAAAAATTAGATTAAATACCTTAATTAAATTGAAAATATTTTTCAAATCAACTTCAAACATAAGTGTTTATATTTTTCAATTTTCGATAAGCAAATACATGGTTTAATTGTAACCAATAAATTTTTTTTTATCTGAAGGAATATGGTAGTTTGCAACACTTTAAATAGATTCTTTTTTCGAAGTCATTGATAATTATTATCTTTAATGATTTTAATCTTTTTAAAATTATTCATTTGCATTTTTTTTGCCGAAATAACTTAATCTATAGATCAATTCAGCTAGTACTTATAGCTTCCTTACAAAACTTTCTCAATTTTAGCTTCGTAAATATTTAAAATATGCATCTTTTCCCTCCTCCCCTTCTTTATTTTCAGTTCTTTATGTTTTTTTTAATTTTCTTCTTTTTTCTTTTGCCTCACTTAATTCGTAGCGTGCAAGGAAGTGAAATTTTTCCACGACAAGTTAAAAATTTATTTAAAACAGCAAGCAGGTAAAAAAAATATTTCATTCAAAGTAGAAAATAAATTAATAAAAATATCAGGTTATGCAGAATCTCGTGTGTTGATAGAAGCCCCCAAACCTTGAGCGGGAACAGTTTGGAATGCTTTAATAAATGCACGCAATCCTTGTATTTTCTTTAAATTTTCCCTCTTTCCATGCATGCGTTTTTAATGCACGCAAAGATGCTCATTTAAACGCATAAAAAAAGGCATGCGTATAAAAGGAATATTGGAAGCAGAAGAAGATAAGAAAAATGTGAGGAAAAGAGAAGTACTTGAGCAAATGAAACGCAGATTCATCCAGCAGATATCCTGTGTATTATTTTATGCCGGAATTAATTCTTAATATTTTCTTGACGATAAGTTTAATTGATTTCTTCTTTTATATTTCTTGTTTCTCATTTCGAGACGTTTGTTAAATGCTTTGCTTTTTGATTAAAGCAATTTTTTTTTTGTGTTGCCGTTTCAGGAAGGGGAACTAAATTAATTTATAAATGGTTAAAGTAACTTCATCATTTTCTAATGAATAATTTCGTTGTTTGGACTAGATTCGGTAATCTTTTTATCAGTTCTGCAGAAATGGTTGGAATGAATGGAAATAAAACTTGCAAAAATATGTGCTTTTTTTAAAAAATCCTCCACTGCGTTAGCTTTCAGTTGAATTAAATTTACAGGAAAAATTGGAAAATGTTACTTTCAATTTAAATGTTTAATCAGCCAGATAAAAAAAATTGAATACTTTTATTTATAAATGAATATTTTTTCGTTTTGAGAAGACTGAATAAAAGATAAATTTTGTACTAACAATATTTTACTAATAAAAAGACATAAGTGTAGCATAAATAATTACATAATTTACGTTACCTATTATATTTTTTTAATGATTCGCGATTATTTTTTCACTATAATTAAATAATCAATAATTAGCTAGAGTGGTGTCTTTGAATCTTTTTCTCATACTATGTATTAAATTTCTCTGAATATGTTTTCTTTAAATTTCTTTCTTTAAATTTTTTTTCTCTGTATTAAACTTTCAATCATGAGCCGTACATGAGCATTTTGTGCATCGTAGTATAAAAAAGAAAACCGAGTATGCCTTTTTGATGCCATTTCCCGACTGATTGAAAAACCAAAATTTGATACAATATTCTAATTAATGTAAATTAATACAATATATTAATTTACATTAATTAGAATATTGTATATATTATAATTTATTACAACATTAAATTTGGCAAATTATTATTATTTCAAACACCAAATTACAATGATCTAACTTTTTCCTTTTTTGAGTTATTTCAATTACTTGCATATTGATGAACAAAGGGATATGTAAGCAATTTGTTGACGGTTTTAGTCCGAAATTTGATACGGATTTTAATTTCAGAAGCTAAAACTTTGTAATAGATTTCATCCCTCTTGTCTTTTACGTTTTGTAACCATCATGATCATTTGATCGCAATTAAATAGAAACGAATATTTCTTTGAATGGATTTTATTGAAATCCATAATAATATAAATTTGGTGTAAAGACGCGTACATCAAGTTTTTTCATCCATCACAAAGCGATTTAGAAATGTCACCTTTATAAACAGACGAAAAAACATAATTCCAAAAATATGTTTTTAATATTTAAGGAAATTTAAAACGAGTAGATTTGTAGAAATGTCAATTTTTTAAATTGACTATAGTACTTTCGCTTTGTTTGTTTTGTATACGAGATCATAAAAAAACAGTTTTAATTTTTTAATTTAAAAGGATCTCGTTTGTCTGATATCTAAATCAAGAAATGTTAGCGTTTCAAATTAGAGCTAATGTCGCATTTGCTGAAACTGCCCGATTGTCCCTATTAATTTCCAATTTCCGTGGTTATATATTGTTTCAAAAATAGTCGCGAGTTCTCTTAGTTCTTGACAGCTCTTTCTTATTAATAACTTTGCCCAAAATCATTGTAGACAGAGATAAACCGTAGTTATCTCCTCTAAACTTCCCTACACACTTCTGAATAAAAATATTACACCTTCCACACTTCCATATAAGCATCCTGAACCTTGAAAATGCTGAAACATTTATTATCAGTATCCTGTGTATGAGCATTTTGTGCTTCGTAATATAGTGAACAATTTTTTGTAGAATAATTTATTACAAAATTTGTGACTGCTTTTTGAGAAATGCTTATTGTATTTTATTTATCTTATTTATTACGTTTTTGTTTTAGCATTTGCATGCATTCAAAAGCAGATTCCGACCTACAATTAATCTTTGATGAATTTGATTCAAAATTTTTATGAATCTACGCATTAGTTGTTAAAATTTAGATCAAAATTTATTTGTCTAACATTTTACGGATAATAATTATCGTACTCTCTTTCAGTTTGTACGATAGACAGTCAGATAAACTTCTTGCGATAGGAATTCGTTAAAAATTTAATCTGCAAATTTTGTGTAAAAACAACGCATCACATTTCAATCGCCAAATTTAAATTGCTTTTAAATTATCGCATTCATAAAAAAATAATTGCAAAAAAGGTATTTGGATTCAGAAAGATTTGAAATTTGGCGATTCAGCAAATCACGAGTTCAAATTTTTGAAAATTACAACACTTTCTTTTTCTTGGAATTCTTTGAAGACAAGAAAGCTAAAGAAAACTATATGTTGATTAAAAATACTAATTCTTAAATCTTATTTAAAAGAAATATATTTAAAAATGTATCGCTTATGAATTTGCATTATATGTCACAATATATTAGAACCCTTTTTAATTTATCCAATTATATATAAAATTAATTAATGTGAATAATTAAGTTTTATATGTAATGCTGTACAAATAAATCCTTTTAATTGCAGTTTAATCAGAGTTATTTCAATATACTTAGTTTCTTTGTAATAAAAGGTTAGGGGATATAATACTAATGTAAAGGTATAAAGTGCCTGTGTCCTGGCATAGGGACAGCGCGTCTTCCCCGTGATCTGGGCATCCCGGGTTCGAGTTCCGGTTCGGGCATGGTTGTTCTGCGTTCTGTCTGTGAGATGTGTGAATGTGCCCTCTGTAAAAAAGAGCTTTGCAAGCGATTGTGATGAGTGAGTAGCAAAAGTCGCATTCTTGGCCCTAGTTGGCGCTGCTACAAACAAGAGACGCTGATTAGGCTTAAATCGCTGACTACCTCAGCGAAGCTTTTCTATGACAAGTGTCCTAAGAAACAACAACAAAAGTATAAATTGGATAGCTTATTATGTGTGCAAAAATATAAACATTATAATAAAGCAGAGACTGAATTTAAGAATACTTTTACTATTCCCTATTTCTCTAAAATGTATCTATTTTACGTCATTTTTGGATATTCATAAACAAGTGGGACCTAAATAGTTTTCGCGGTGAGAATTTATCACAAAATTATGCATTATAAAATGCAAATAACTTCTCCTCTTTGGAAAGCAGAGGTAATGAAAAAAGAAAGGATTAATAAATAAGTAAAAATCTTTATATTCGAAAACATTTTTATAACTGCTGCTCAATCCCCCCCCCCCCAAAAAAAAAAATTACCTCAATCCACCGCTCGCTGCATGTCAATGGGCGAGCGTTTAAAACCGCACTCCGGCACATCATAATGGGTATCATTGAGTCAGCGGCTCGTTAGAACACATGGCATTGAAGCGATTACGCTCCACGCACGCATGCGCTGTGAGCGCCGTTATTAAAATCGTCTGCGAAATCTGGTCACGTTCAGTGGTCGTCGCTGGGGCATATCCAGTTTTCGAGCCAGAAGGCCAGTTGCTTTGTTGACGTAATGCAAATAGGGTTTTCGCTCGAATCCCGGAGAGAAAGGGTTGGGGGCGGTTTCTCCTTTTTCGTAGTTATCCCCCACCCCCTCCTAACGAATTTTGGATTGTTTTTCCACAATTAGTATTCAAATAGCGCTTCTGGCTTTGTTGCTCGTCATGAACTGAAAGTGGGTAAACAAACGATGCTTTGCCGAACGTTAAGCTCCACAATGAAATTATAATAAATGGATTCGATTTAGGTACTTTGATGAACGGTTTCTAGATTTAACCTTTCTAACCAGACATTTATTTTTACTTTCTCGATTATGTAGTAAATTCGAATACAAGATTTTGATAAATCTTCATATTTTATACTTCCCTAAGTTCAAAAATACATTTTTGGAAAATGTGCGTCTGTTTGACTGTGACAAAGATAAGCCAAAACAATTTGAGCTAGACCGTTGAAATTTGGTTTGCGTTCTTAACAATAAATGTTCAGAAGAATCTGTTCAGAGAAAGTCCGTCTGTCTGGCCATTCGAATATAATTTAACACGACAACTACAAAATGAAGAGAGCTAAGATAGATAAGATTCTGTTCGCAGATTTAACATCTATAGACAGCTGTCAAAGTTTCAGTTGCATCTAATTACTGGATAATTATCTATCTGTCTGTCTGTACTTTTAGAAATAATTAAACGCGGTAATTCAAAAATGCAGTGACTTAAATACATCAAATTTAGTATGATAATTTGTTACTATAAATGCACTTTTGTGTCAAATTTTTGTTTCAATCTGTTAGAAAAACATCTCTAATCACAAATTCGATTTTTGGTTATTATTAGTGCATGTCAGCGATTAATCGCCGCCAGATAACGTAACGTAAAAGTATCATGCGATAGATTCAGTAAAAATGCTAAGTTCGTGCTAAAAGTCCATATTTCGTTGCTGTTGTATGCCAATACCACGTAAGGCGTTCTCTGGCATGACAAATTTACTAGAGCAGGGTTCTCAAAAGGTGGGTCACGACCCCCAGGGGGGTGGCAAGATGCGGAAGAAAAGTTTAAAGAAAATTAATTTATTGCTTTAGTTTTCCTTAAAAAAAAGAGTACACATAAAGCTTTTAATACACATACATATTGGTTTTTCTGTTCCATTAGTTAATGGAATACATGAGCTTGTTTGGAATTAACCAAATTTTTAATGTCTGGAATGAGCTCTGTAACACACAAAACAATGTCATTTTCCAGTGTCAAACGATTTCTTGATTTTGGTTTTTAAATTTATCATTATGGAGAATCCTTGTTCGCAGTTGTAATGTGTAGAAAATGACATCAAAAGTTTTAAATGCTGTTGTGGACAGTTCTGGGTATTTCTTTTTAATACGTATCCAAAATTTGTCGATATAAGCTTTGTCAAAAGTTACTTTAGCTGACTGATCACTTGAAATCTCTATCAGTTGAGCATGATGAAGGACACTTAGCTCAGTTTTTGTTGCGGCTCGCTCACTGAACTGATTGACTATCCACACAACACCACTCGTATCCTTAACTGGAATGTAATCTGTAAACTGTTCAATCAAAGTTTCGAGATGAGATGGTACTAGAAAGGAGAAAGGTGAAGTATCAAGGAAAAAGGCGCCAATACTCTACAAACTCTTGAGTTCGTGTAAAATTTTTAAAATCTCTGTTTAAACTTTAGACAGAGTTAAAACATTGGGGGGGGGATCGCCAAAATACTTAATCTAAAAAGGGGATCGCAATGTCTAAACGTTTGAGAACCCCTGTATTAGAGAATATGCGAAAAAATTTTGGGAAGACCATTTCCATGTGTTTAAAAAATAGTATAGTAACCAAAAGGCAAAATGAACTAATCATCTTAAAGTCGCCATAGCATCAAGAAATGTTTTGTCTCTTTTGTTTCTGATGCTATTTTGTTTCAAATTACTTTTAAATTTAAACTTCGCCTTTTTCCTATGCTGCAAACTAAAACCAACTTTTTTAAAGCTACCGTTTCTAAAATTTACTTCTTATAATTACTATAATAAAAAGTAATTAAAATCGACAAAAAAGAGAGAAATATTTGGTTTGGAATGTCTTGGAAGGGAAACTTGAGATTTTCATTCCTTGAGGACTCGTAGAAGGTTTAAACCTTTGACTGGGGCACAATATATCAAAATCCGCCAAATACGAGAATTTCAGCCATCTTATACTTGTAAGGATACGAGTGATAATTTTGAGTGTGGAAATTGAAGGTTGATGTTTGGGTTCCAATCACTGAACATTCTTATAAAAATAATCTTTATTCACCCGGTATTAAACACAACAGTATATATATATATATATATAATATATATCCTACGAACTGAGCCTAGCCCCGTGCCGACGATCAGAAGAAAGAGAAGAGAATGTTGATTCTGATTGGATATTTATATCTGGATTTATTCTGATTTCCTTTACGATTAAGATTACGATGCATGAGAAAAGTTTCTGGTTACGTCGCACTAGATCAGGATCAGCCCATAGGTTACAATTATTTATATTCACTACACACTGTACCTTCGCATTCATCAGCGCTGTTCACCCTTAATTGACCATGATGAAGCGTTTCTACATTCGATATAATGAGACATTCAGATGTAATAAACACAACGGTCCGATATTAATTCTCTCGATAAATACATGTGCCATGTGTATGTTCTGTTACTCCATTTTAAAACATGCTACTTTTTGCTACCTTCTACTGCTACCTATACGTGATGAAGATAAAGACGAGGAAAAAACAAATCCTACCGCTGCATCGGTGTGCAGGGGGGGGAGGGAAATGAATAAATAAAATGCTATATTAAAAAAATACTTGTGGGGGGATGGAAATCTCTGGCAAACGTGTAATAGAATCACGTGATCCAAGGCCTTCCCTACCCAAGGTCAGCGTGTGCTGTGACGTCAAGAGTTGCTAATGATCGGACTGTACGAGGGTTCGGGCGGAGGGAAATAAATGTATGTGGAGGAAACTAACTGACTGTTAGATTTTTGATACGTTTGTGGGTCAGAAATTTTTGTCTTAGCTTTCGCTAGTTGGCCGTGTGTTCGAATCCTGCAAGAGATCAGTAATGATAATCTAGATGGAAAAAAATCATTAGAGCCTAATAGGATTTTATTATGGAGGAAAAGGTGTTGGATTTTTATTATTTTCTAGATGGGTTTTTCAGGAAAAGGTGATAGTAATAAATCTGCTGGAAGTGAGATGTAATTTTTAGGAAGGTCATTCGGAAAAATATATGCCTATTCTTTGCTTTAAAACTTGGAAATTGGTTAGTTCAAAGCTGGTTCTGTCTTGAATAAAAATTCGATTTAACTAAGTATTCGAATTAGTGGAAATTGGGTTTTAAAAGCTAATGTAATAAAGAATAAGCTAATGTAAAAAAAATTTTAAATAAAAAAATTGAGGAAAAAATGTATTTTTAATTTTTAATAATTTTAAGATTTAAAATGTAAATAATTTAAATAATGATTAAAAAGATCTTCAATTAGTAATGTTAAAATTCTAACAACATAATAATCAAACATAACCATAATTAATAAAAATCATATAATAATCAATATTAATAAGATAAAATATTAATAAGATAAAATATCAATAATATAATATCAGTATCAATATCAATAAAAATCATATAATAATCAAACAAGAATTTGAATGCAACAATTGTGCAATAAAACTGAAATAAACAGTACACTTTGCATTTAATATGTCCATTTTTTAAAAAGAAAAATAGATGTTTTTTAAGTTATTAATGAAAGCAAAACAGTTAAGAAGAAAATAGCTTTTTACAGTTTAATTACTTCAAATTAAGTAGATAAATTATTACTTTTTAATAAATTATTAAAAACATTTTTTAATTCTAAATTAACTGAAACGTTATCATTTTGTTAGTGCTAGATTCTTTGGACTAAGTGAAATTTTCTTGCTTCATGCATAGGCAGTTTAAGAAAACCATCTCAGTGTCCATTTTTTTTTTGAAAAATTAAGGATTTTTTTTTCAGTTTTTTCGATTTCCAAATTTATATTGCTATTTTATTTATGATCACAATTTATTATCTAATATACCATGAATAATTATAAATGGTGTTATAATGAGCAATATCTCCATTTCATTTTACACTGGTTCCTCTTGATGCAAATCATCTTGAAACCCAATTATATTTTTTTAAATCCAGAAATTTATTTATTAAAAGTTTTTTATAATATCTGAATTTTCTCGCACGACCTCATTCAGAATCTCAATTATTATCAAAAATGTCCTGAACTATTATCTATTCTTTTAATATTGATTCTAATTGTACGCAAAGAATCCCAAAAATTCATTGAATATTTTTATAAAAAAATTGCAATTGACAACATTTTTATTCCATCTAAAATTTCGCAATTCTTTGAATTTCTTTCTAATTAGGATCTAATTGTCGCAGTATAGACAAATATGACTCTTTCGCCACTATACACCACCCATCCCATCAACCAACTAATTAGGATCTAAATACATCATTTAAAATTTCTTGAATTACCGAAGTTTATTATCATGTCAAAACACCAAAGTTTCTACCCAAAGTTTATTATCATGTCAGAACATGATGTTACTTTGGGAATGAAAAAGACAAAAATCCGTAGGCGAAAAATTGAAATTTTATTATCTGCACGAGCATAAAAAAAAAGAAGCAGCTTTTAATAACGTGTTGTCATCGCATTTACAAAAGCTCCGATTAAATAAAATTAGTTCATGACTCCAGCAAATAAAACCTAGAGAAATGTCATTTTGAGCACGCGATTATGTGAAATGAGATATACAGGAAATGAGGTATCTTTCACAAACATTAAATGCGATACAAAGTTTTTTTTTTTGGATCGTTTGCAGTACTAAAGTGACTCATTCAATGAAACAATTAAAACGAGTAAAAATATAATTTAACTTGCCCGAGCACGTGTCGCTTGGTCGTTCTAGATATTAAGTTCTGACATGATACATTGAAAGATGCATAGCAAATTTTATTTTAATATTTTTTTATTATGGTATCCCTTGCTATAAAAAATATCGAAATCAAACATTGCTGTTTTTTGTTATTTTAAAACGTATTCCTGTGAGAGGGTTTATTGTTCTCATATCCCCCATTTTGATCCTATTGGCCTATAGTTCAAGATGTTTCAGAAATCCAGTCACTTACCCTCTATTCCGTTTCAATTACACATATCCCTTTGAATGTAAACCTCCTTCGGTATTTTAACACCTTCAACAAATTTGAAAACCTTGGCCCCTTTCTCCTACTTCAAACCACAAACTCCTTTCCCCATACCTTTTCAACGTTTCCTCAGCTAACTCAAGAGGGCTTGTTCTCATCCCTTATTCATGGAGCCGACACCTCGCTATATAAATATCCAACACCGAAGAAGAACTCTCGAAATATTTAAAAACGACGTCCAAATTATCCTTCCACCAAATTCAACTTATTTCTATTTGCTCGCCAAATACTTCGCACTGTTATCATTCTTTAAATATTTACATATCATTAGATGACAGTCACTTACAGTCGACTCGGTGGAGAATTAAGTAAATTTGACGGCAGTGAAATTGCAAAGGTCCTCCGACGGCGTCAGACATTGGCCGTTCGATAGACGGGATTAGTGATTAATGTTTACGAAACGCTGCAGAAGAGACGTTATTATTCGCATAAAGTAATTTATGGGTAAACTGGTGAATTTTTTAAGCATTATTTTGGGCTGAAAATAATGAAGTGAGAAAAAAATGAAATGCTATATGAAAGGTAATTCTTTTTCTTTCTTTCTCTCAAACGCTTGTTAAATAAACATTTGATTTGTTTCGTTCAGAGAACTAATTCAGATTATTGACAAATATATATTAGATGAAACGATGTAATATTTCTTTCTTATATATGCAGTATAGAGAAAGTATACTAATCAGCGAGAAATTTGAATTCAATTTTCTCTTTATATTTAACTGTTTTCGAAAAACTCATTTTTGGAAAATGTCTGTCCGTCTGTCTCTGACAAACATGCTTCGACTTAGCCTAGTTGAGGCCCGGGGCAAAAGCTTTTTTGGGTCCTCCTCTGCTTTACTACTTTAGTAATGAAGAACATACATTAAAGACGGAAATGTAAAATAAAATTTCTGTTCGATTTGGGGGCCCTCACTTATGTAGGGGCTTCCCCTTATGCCCCTGCCTTAGTCAAGCCTTGCTGACAAAGATAACTGAAAACACTTTGAGCTAGACGGTTAAAATTTTATATACAGACTTTATACCAATTTTGTATAAATCTGTCAGGTTTTGACCAAATTCCGTGTAGTAGAACTCTGTCTGTCCGACAGTTTGAACACAAGTTAACTCGATAACAACAAAACGGAGGGAACTAACTGGATAAAATTCGGTTATCGATTTTAATATTTTTTACCCAAATACCTGTAATTGTACTCAGATTTTTATTTCAGTAGTTCCTCACTTGAGTGTCTACTGCTTCGTAATATAAGGGAACTGAGTTAGCATTTTGAAAGTCTATTTGGTAATGATTTACGCCGAAATTTGATTGAAAAAAACTGCAATTTTAGAAATGTGCCTTTTTAGTTATCGCGTTTACATCCATGCAGATGTATAAACTAACAGATAATGAGGATCCAAAATTGTTTATTTATTTACACTTCAGATGTTGTTAATAGTCAAATTTTGTATATATAGATCTTCGAATTTTATAGTTATTGTTTTCATGCTCTTAACAGATAGCCTTACTTTTGAATCTAAAATATTCTTTTATTTACTGATTCCATTCCACTTTTTCCAATTAATTAATGCAACAAAAACTCGTTGGAAATGCTTTAGTCAGCAATTTCCACGCTCCGAATGAAGGGATAAAATATTTCTGATTTCAACAGGTTCCTCTAAAAGATCCTTATGTTTCCCTTACTTGTAGCTGAACGTAATAAATCTCCATCAGAACTTCATGGTACATAAGATCAGAAAGTATAATTATTTTCTCTATCTTTTGCCTTTTTTTACTTTTATGTCGCGCTTTGTCCACACTTCTTGTCAATAGATCCTACCACCCTGGTGTAATATATATATATATATATATATATATATATATATATATATATATATA
>JAOUZG010033767.1:1595891-1625776 GCA_026289955.1 Argiope argentata
AATATTGTGATCTTGAAAGCTATTCCATAATTAATCCCACTGTTACTATGGTAACACATTGAAAAGACCGAAAATAAATGAAGATATTGAATTTTTTTGCAAATACCATGCTAAGAGCGTTTAAACTTAATTAAGTATTTTATTTCTTAATTAAACCTGTGTTTATTCGACAAAATATATTGGCTTATTGATATACGGGTGATTCAAACGTCCTTTCACATTTGAAAATTAAATAATTTGCCTAATAATTTAGACAGAAATGTAAAAATAGGTACTAGTGCTTGAAATGACGTAGGATTTTTAAAAAAATAAAATAAAATAATGCCAAAATGTGTGTGTCGGTGTGAGATAAAGATTATTGTTCTCACATGTTGTGGACCTACGAAACTAATTTCACATTCCGCGCTAAATTTGGGCTACCAAAAATCCTAGAACTAGCGAGGAAACCTCTTTCAATAAAAACGGCTGGTTTCGTAATTTGCCTATTTCATTAGGAATGCTAAAAGACAATACAACGACAATTTTTCACTACACCTGCAGATAATCTGTGCAGTACTGTTCATATCATTGTTTGTAAAATACTATTATTGTTGGTGAATAGCACTCGACATGTTCAGCACTTGTAATAAAAAAACATCATCTTTGCTCCACCAATGAACCATCGTGTAAAGGGTTCTGTTGCACGTTAAAACCGTCTGGGCCAAACGTCCTCAAACTGATATGGTGTAGTGTGGAGAGAGGGATGCCAGCTCAGGTGTTGTCCTCGTCATCTGACCGAGGTTCAAAATGACGAGGTCCGTACAAAAATAACCCTCGTTTTGATTTACAAAGGGGCGTTAATCTAACTAAAACTCATGATTGTTACAGTTGATAATGACATCCAAACGTTTTTTATTTAATATGCTAGTATTAACAGATGAAAAATCATAATTGAATTCATTATCGGTTAAAACTTAAGATAAATTCGAATTGTAATCACGTTTAATGCAAATGCAGAAGCACCTACACTCCGAAGAAAAAATAAGTGAAAGGAAAAGAGATGTGAATATGTTCAACAATTTTGATTATTTCAGTTTCAGTATTCACCTCATTTTTAAATAGATCAACAACTTAATGAGTTTACTAAAATTAACGGCTAAAATAATTTTATCTCAAAATAATTAAAGCTATATACTTTAGATTTTGAAATGGCCTTGAATATTTAAAAAAAATCGAAAATTAGATTAATTATAGTTTTGCTCGAGATCCTGAAACAACAATTAATTCATCTTTTAAAATGCAATAAGTAAATTTCTAGAGAAATAACATTAAATGGTTAATAATTCGTTTATAACGCCAAATGTTTAAAATAAACAGCCAAACTTCCAAGTACTCTGAGGACATCTCAGGCAACAGAAGTTTCTGATGCCTCTATATTTAAATTTCGTCCCCCAGGATTAAATAGCTAATTAATCCAACTCCGTGAGAATTATTTAGAGCCTCAGCTTAACTTTCAGGGGCGAAACGTAAAGACACTCTTCCTGGGCAGACGACACATTTCATAACTTGAAAGACACTCTGCAGACTTTAAGCATTATCTTGACTTTCAGACGGAGGCATTAAAATGAAATGGATGTTTAACTAGAACTGTGCAAATTAAAATGCATTACAAACATTTACCTTTAAAAGTGTCGACGATTTCTTTAAGCGAGAGTTTTGTGTTTATTCTTTTTGTTAAAGAAAAACACCTAGAATATTTTGTACTTTTTCATAATTTAAAACGTATTATTTTTATTTTTATCCCTTAAAATGCATCAATTTGTTTTACAATGAATTCTTTTTATACTTTATGGTTATTCTATATTTATATTAAAGTTCTTTTATAAGTACAACAATATTAAGTTATTTATTTAAACCTTATATTTACTTCATTTCCATTTATAATCTATTTATTCGTATTTTTATGTAAGATTTTTTTATTTCATTCTTTCATATAAATATGTTTATTTATATAAAAAAGAAAATTTTTAAATTCCATGGTTTCTGTTTTGTTGTTCTTGTTTTTTCTTATCTATATACAGAATACAATAGAATTTGTTAGATAAACTTATATAATTTTTTCTCTTCCATTACTTTTTTAAATAAAATTTTGATAAGGATTTCTTTAACCCTTTGCACTCGGAAAAGTAATTCGATGCATAGTTATTCAATATACAAGGTATTACTCCAACTTTGTTTGTGTCTTTGTTTAAAATTGAATTTATCCGTCTTTTTACCATTCTGTAGGTATTTTCAATAATCAAAATTAAAAAAATAAATTAATTAAATGATGCACCGTCTTGAATGGTGTCAAGAGGCACCATCGAGTGAAAAGGGTTAATATGTGTAGTTTTAGGCAAGGGAAATTTAGGTATTTTTAAAAGTATTTTGTAAGCATCAGAGATTTTTAACCCTTCATTTGGGGCATGAGGAAATACTGAAGTGACCAGTTTTATAGAGCACGAATATAACTAATTAAATAAAAAATAGGAATTGTTCAGAGAATAAGAGATTATTTTAGGAAGGTTAGTATGACTTAGATAAAAATGTTGAAGTTAATTAAGACATGTGTTTGTGTGTGTGTGTGTAAAATTATTTAATAACTTACAGAATTTATTCATTTTCATTACATCCATCAAATTTTTCCCAAACATGTTTATTCTTTCTCTTTATATAGATAATTTTGCTCTATATAAATTGTGCGTGAAGAAATATTTTTTATAATATTAAGTTTTTAAATTATTTTTTTAAAATTTATATGTTAACTAAATGTGCATCTTTCAAATTGAATTCGAAATAATTGAAATTACCGAAAAATTACCATTATTCATAAAGATTACCGAAAAGGTAATCTTATATTTTAGTGGCAATGCCTAAACTTTATTACATGCAATGAATCAATTTTACAGATGCATCATTTAGAGAAAATTGGAGTGTAAAAAGTAAATGATTTCCCGTAATGATGATTTTTAAAATGATAGTGTGATTAAATATTAGCAATGTCGATGACGATTTTTTGGATTATTTTTAAAGTCGTACTAAGATCCATAATTTTTGCAAATAACTTTTTTTCCCGTCACAGCCATATATCACGATTTTTATAGACAGATGACATAACAGATTCACAAACTGTCACTTGTTGGAAGATTTATGGCCATAATTGCGTGCTATGGTAATTGCCATATTAGTAATTATATATATCAGAGGCATAATTTAACTCATTATTACTTAGTAAACATTTAGTTGAAATTGTTATGCTATAATAGCTGCATTCTCTGAAAATTACCAAATCGATAATTGGATCCATTAGAAGCATCATTGAACAAAGTTATAAAGTATTTCAGTGAATTCAAGCCAATATGTTCAATTTTCAGGTGAATTTGTGTCTATTTTACTTGCCCCATGATTTACATAGAATAATCCTGGTTTCAATAGATTTTTACAAAACTGGTGGAAAATTTTGATAAACACTCTAGGGATAGATTATTCCAAATCAATGATAAAAAAGTCATCAAATCTTTATTCTCTCGATGTTTTCCGATAAAATCTCTTAAAAGATGCAACGTTGAGGAAAAAAAACACCCGCGGAAATTCTCGAAATTTTTTGACGCTGTGATATATCAACATCACTATTATCCATCCAATCCACTAGCAGCGTCGCACAAAAAATTGCCGTAAATTTTGTATTTCGCACATGAGATGGGAATGAAATAACATTTTAAAAATGTTATTACGCCATAGCATGTAAATGCTAACATGGAAACATTCTAACAAAGATTTGACCTCCATTAATTAATTTTCAATTAAAATGCCATCAATATTTGTTATTTACTCACTATCATATTTTAAAATTTTCTGCTTTCTTCTGTCTAGAAACAAGCAGACAATTAATTAATTTTCAATTAAAATGTAATCAATATTTGTCATGATTTACTCACTATCAAATTTTAAAAATTGTCTGCTTGTTTCTGGACATCTGGTATATTCAGAAGATAGCATTAACACTAGCAAAACAAAAATCCATTATTTGATTCTTTCTTTATATTATTCTTTAAACATATGTTTTTCACATCTTTGAGCATTCATATTTTTACAAAGCCAACGGACGTTATTTTTTTAATTATTATTTTAAAGATGTCGTCTCGAGCGATGAGCTGGTTCGTAGGGGAATATCAGTTGTATTTGATTTCAGATGAAACTTTTACATTTAACTTCATGTCCGTGATTCCGCTAAATTATTGCATTTTAAAGTTATATTATTTTAAATGCCGAGCATAAATTCTATTTAATGTGTGTATGGATCTCTTTAACCCTTTGCGGTCCGATGTCGAGTGTGACTCGACATTCAAGAATGTGCATCATTTTGACGTTTTATTTATTTATTTTTCAAATTTAATTGTTAAAAACGCCTACATAATGGTTCAGAGATGTAGATTGATTTTTCAAAGAAATTCGACGTAAAAGAATTATGTGTATTCATTTTTCATAGCAATAAACAAATCTTTGTATTAGGTGAATAATTTTGCATCTAATTATTTTTCGAACTGCAAAGGGTTAATGGAGGCAATCTCATAACATCATAGAGCTATTAAAAACGTAAATATCCAGTGTATCTAAATTTCGTAATGTTATGATTTCTCTTATTTGCCTTGCAATTTATACAATATTAAACAAAATACTTCTTCTCTAATTTTCAATAATGAAAAAATATCACGCGGTTAAATAGTTAAAAAAACCATGAAAACAGTTTGAATTTCAAAGCAACATTGCAATTTATTGCTTGGAATTGGACAAAAATATTTTTAGAAATTCCCAAAATTCAGGAAAAATTAGCACAGTTATTGATGACGATGATGACGACGTCTCCAATTTACAACGAAAGCAAGAATGCACTAGATTCTGAGGATATGGACCCCTGAGCACCCGAGGACAAAAACTCATATGAAGATGACACACGCTTATCTCATTCGTTTGCACAGCCCCTTTTTACAGAGGGGCAAATTCACACACCTCGCAGATGAAAAACCAAGCCTTGACCGGGATTCGAATCCGGCATGGCCAGAACACGCCACCTCTGTACCAGGCTGCGCAACTATTAAATTGGTATTATAAAAAGAAGTGCGTTTGTTTTTAATTGAAATAGTGCAAAATTTATTTTTGTGCAATAATATGTTTTTAAGTTATAATGGAAAGAATGCCAAAATTTAAATCAATTTTAATTTAATCATTTTTTTAAAAAAATGCCATGATTTGCACATTTTTATTGTTTAAAGTATATATGTGTCAAATGGTCCGACGCTCAGAACGTCAATAGATATCCACAGGCAGACAGATAGACAAAAAAACCTCCATCTTGCTTTATCTTACACTTCCATCTTTATTTTCAGTATAGATAATGCTTTTATTAAAATCCACTTCTTTCAGTAGTCTTTTTGAATGAAAGAATTTTTCCCAAACCCTCAAAATTCTTACGCCGATAATAAAGCCGCCCACTTTTCGAGAAATTTCACTAATCACTAATTATCCGAGAATAGAGCCGAAGATTTAAAATAAACAGCCAAACTTCAAAGTATTTTGTCTAACTCGGAAGCCATCACATGCAGCGGTGATTACCGATGCCTTAATATTTAAATTTCGTCCCCGAGGATTAAATAGCTAATTAATCCAGCTCCGTTCGATTTATTTTGAGAGTTATTGCCGTAGGCTACGCCTTGGCTTTCAGTGACGGAGCTGAAGGCAACATTTTCGGTGTAGACGACGCTTCATAAGTTGCGAGACATAAATTCTGCACCAATCGAGCATTATCTTCATTTTCAGACAGAGAACTTAAAATTAAAGTGGTGTTTGACTCATTCTGAGAACACTTAAATTGTTTTCGAATCTTTTACTTTGGAATCTTCCGTGTTATGTCTTAAGAATGTCGTGCTTATTCTTATTTTGAAATTTAGTTTGGTAGAATAATTTTTAATTCTTGCTTTGATTTATGAAGCGGATATTTTACTCTATTCACATTGACACCCTCTTTTTAAAAACAGTAATGTAATATTCATTTCATCTGTTTTTTTCTCTATCTTTTAAGTTATCTTATTAATATTATAGATAAATAAATTAGCTTTATACTTGCAAACAATGTTATTTTTATACATTCAAACTGTGTTTAATATCTTTTGCTTGGCGTGGAATTTTTAAAATTTGTATGGAATAGTAAAATTTGGATTTTAGTTTTTTTTTTGTTCTTCTTACATGCAATACTTGTTAATTCTTTAATTATCATATTCATGATTTGTTTTGTTTGCTTGCAACATTTATTTGCAATTCTTCTATCAATCAGATTTTATTTTCTGTTTTTATTTTTCGTTAACATTCTTTACTTGCTTTTTCTTTATTTTATTCGAAAATAATTTTTATTACTCTACCGTTCGTAATTATATGGAAATTTTTAGAGAAACGTTTTGACTGTATTGCATAATAATTATGCATTTTTTAAGCAGAAATATTATGGTTTTATTATGATCTGAAAGGTTATTTATTTTTTTTTCATTTTTATTCGTCTGAAATTAATTTAGTGTTACTCTATCTTGTAAACATGTAATTTAATGAGAATTAACGCTATTATTGTGCATATGTATATATTCTATAAACTACTTTAAATAGTAAAAAAAGTAGTTATTATTTTAATTACTAGTAAATTCCCCAAAGAATTCTGAAGATTTTTTTTTAATTTCTTGTTTCATTTTCGCGGTGGTATCTCGCGTATTATTAGCATGTCGGTTTTTGTAATTTAAGAAAAATAATACCTGATGTAGTTATCCATTTCGGCATGAATATAATTTTACTTTTAGAAAAGGAATTTTGAATAATATAATAATTAGTAAATGCTAATAATATTTTCATTTTTTAAATGAAGATAAATTATGAATAATGGAATTAGAATTAAGTAGTTACTAAATTTTCAATGAATTTTAAGTAAAAAAATTGCTTTAAAATATTTTGTTAAATTATTTTTTCTGAAGTTGATAAATCTTTTGCATAATCAAAATATAGACTTATAAACTAAAAATTTATGTACACCGGTCTATTTTTTATGTAGATTTTTGAACTAATTCCGAGTTTTTTTCTATTCATATCAGTTTATCTTATTTATAAAATGTATTTATTTATTCTTCATTTACAGATGCACACACACATATACAGTTGTAATAAATTCAATTTATCCATGTTTCTGAAATGAGTTACTTTTTAACCATTTGAATTCAGACTTATAAGACAATTTAATTCTTAAATAGGTGATGTATCTGCCTTTCTTTTTTTTAAAATTAACTGATCAGCGTTCTTTGCAATATTATGAGTCTAAAACAAATACTTGATCAAGTACTTTTCTTAAGATCTCCTTCTCGGACTTATGCTTATGAAAACGATCCCTACTGTCCCTTGTTTTTTCAATCAATGCTGCTAAAATACTACTGTGGGCTACTTATGATATTGACCAAGAACATTTAAAAGCCTTTAAAAGAGAGATATATCTTATAATAATAAAGACAAGTAAGAGAATAAAAATATTTCAGAGGATAATCCCTCTATATTTACTAACTGAACGGTTTTATTTCCTATACATTTTAAAACTTCTATTTATATCTAATTTCCTGTAATTATTGGTATATTTGTTTATTATTTTATTTACTTGTAATTGTGTTTTTATTCAATTATTTAAATATTGCTTGCAATAATTATCATTGCCCATTTTTTTCTTTATTTTTATAATATTATTGTTATTTGCATTTAAAATTATTATAATAGTTATCAGGGCCTGACTCAACCTTGTTGGGGCCCTGGGCATAAACTTCTTTGGGCCCCCCCCCCTCTCTGCTTCACTACTTTAGAAATGAAGAAGACTCATTAAAGAAGGAAGGGTAAAATAACATTTATATTCGATTTATGGGCCTGCAATTATGTGGGGGTCGGGGGCAACTGCCCCTGTATGCCCTTGCCTTAGTCAGGCCCTGATTGTTATTATTTAAGATTATTAAATATTTCAAGATAAATTGATGCTAAAGACCTTATAGGCAAAGTAAATATTTTTTTAAAAAATAATAGTTTATAAGAATATAATAGTTATCGGACTCAGCAATTCCCTGAGAGTTTGATACCATTACAGAATGAATTCTTTCTCACACGTATTGACCCCGTTGGGCGCAAAATGGTCACTAAGGAATTTCTGATATAAAAATATAATATGGTTGAAAAAGTACAAAGGTTGAAAAATACATTATCTTGTGTTAAAATTAATATAAATTAACTATAATTATTTCCTTATTTATTTGTTATAACAATTTGATGGTATATATTTTTAAATTGATATATACTTATAATTATTTATTTTAAAATTTTTGGTGGCGAAATATTATTTGCGCTAAAGAAAATAATTTAAAGACTGAATCGAACGTCTCGTACTACTCTTTTCTTCAGTACTCTTCCTCGGTAAATATAGGCTGGTAATCTGTGCTGTTACTGCGCATGTGCAGAAAAAATTAAACAAGACTGCGTTAAGCTACAATTTTTGAAAATGTTTTAACACTCTTCGAAGAAAGCGTGAAGAAAGCGGTTTTTTCTCTTGTGTTTTCTCAGAAGACTGAAAGCATTAAAGGAAAAATGCATTAGTTTGTTTATGATGGATTTAAATATTGCATGCAAAATAAAATAGATTAAAAATTACTTTTATAAATGAAGAAGATTGGGTTTGCCCAAATACATAGAGCCTTTAAAATGAGTCATTCCCAAATATTTATAATCAAATATTTTTTAAAAAATGAAAGAGTAAATATTTTTAAAACCATGCGGCAATAAATATTTGAAAAAACATATTTATGAAACTTCTTTCAAAAAGCAACTTAAAAAGAAATTTGCATAAAACTTTAAAAATAACATGTTTACATTACTTTAAAATGTAACATACTCTACTAGTAATTACACCAAACGTTAATTATTCCAAAATAATGCCCAAGATTAAAATAAACAGCTAAATATCAAACTATCTTGTCTAACCTTGGGGTCGTCTCTTGCAGCGGTGGTTTTTGATGCCGTAATATTTAAATTTCGTCCCCAGGGCTTAAATAACTAATTAATCCAACGCCGTAAGATTTATTTGGCGAGCCATTACTGCGGGCTGCAATTTGGCTTTTAGCGATGGCAACCGTTCCTGTGCAGACGACGCATTTCGTAAAACGGAAGACGTGCTCTCTTCAGACGAGAAGTTTTCATTTTTAAACCAAGAACTTATAAAATTAAATTGATGTTTATCTGGGTCTACGTATATTTCTTGGTAGTTTCCTAACTTTTCCTTTTAAAAACTTCGATGTTTTGAATGAAGAGTGATGAGTTTATTTTTTCTTTGGACATAGATTTTGTAAAATGCACTATTATTTTTTTATTTTCAGGCATTTGGATAACTTTTTAAAATTCTATACATAAATCAAACTGTATTTTTTATAAAATATTTTCTTATGGTTATTATCATGTCAGAACAGGATGTTGTTTTGGGAATGAGGTTTTTTGGCGTCAACAAAAATCCGTGAGCGAAAAATAGAAAATTTATTCTATTTGTAAGCGAAGAATAGATATTTTATTATCTGCACTAGTATCTCAAAAAATCAGCTTTTAATAACGTTTTGACATTGCATTTACAAAAGATTTGATTAAAAATAATTATTTCAGCAAATAAAACCTAGAAAAATAACATTTTGAGTACGTGATTATATGAAATGAAATAAACAGGAAATGTGTTATTTTTTTTAAACAATAAATGCGAGACAAAGTTTTTTTGGATCGTTTGCCATACTAAAGTGACTAATTCAGTGAAACAACTAAAATAAAATTAAAATACAATTTAACTTGCACTAACACGTGGTGCTTCAATGAGAGTTCAATGGGTTCAGGTTTTTTGCGTCAACAAAAATGCGTGGGCAAGGAATTGAAATTTTAAATTTCACCTTTCTCAAAAGCAGGCCTTAGAAACACAAAAATATTGATAAATGGTTGATATTTCGAAATAAAGACCTTTTTAATCTCCAATTTGTCACTTTTTGTTAAGATAACTTCTTCAGCTTTTTTTCACTTTATGAAAACTTTCATCGAACTTGAATAAAAATATTTTTTAAAAAATAGTGTGAATTGTTTGACTAATTCATACGTTTACAAAATCTACCACTTTTTTTGTTGAAATGCTTTCTTGGAACATTAACGAAAATCTTTTTTAAAGTATATCGTGTTGTTTAATTGAGTAAAACGTTTTCAATATTTTGCAGCTCTAGAAATGATGTTCTGACGCGATACATTTAAATTTGCAAAGCAGATTTCATTTGAATCTTTTTTTATTGATTTTTTTTTTCATTTTGAAAAGTGCGTTTCATTTTGAAAAGTTTCTATTTTGGTACATATATAAATCATACTGTTCGTTTTAGTATCCTGAGACGACCATCTTTCGACGATTCTATCTCACTAAGGGGTGAGACAAGGAGGATTAGTGCATTTTCGAAATTCTCCGTAATTTTGTAACTTCGATTACCGCCGTATTAAATACTCTATATTTAATTTTTTTTCACGTGTATCTGAATATCATGTCGTTTCTGATCGTATTATTATACTTTAATTCTGCCCACAAATAATCCGAGTTTACTTTATTGTTAAAGGTAAATGTCTCATCCTTTCGTCTTTCCTCTCTCCCCTATTTTGATAAATGAAACCCATCCTTACGCATGCGCAAAGACGAAGAGGATTCTAGAATCTGTTGGCAAACAATATTTATTTTTTATTAGTGTTATTGAATATTTTTACATACATATAGCGAAGAAAAAAATTGGATTTATGTTTTAAGTACAATTACTGACACTCAAAGAAAAAATAACATTATATTTCTTTCTTCCTTTTCTCACTAATGCATGAAATATGCAAAAAGAAAGTATTGTAATCGTCCAAAATTTTTGTTCGATATTTTAAGGATTTTACATATTTCTTCCTTGAGTTAGGTTGACCAATTTTGATTTATGCATGTGTATACGGTTAGTTAAAAAATGAATTGAAACAAAAATTAATTGAAAAAATAGGATAATAACAAATTAGTAAAATATATTTTGTATCATTGCTAATTTTTTAAACTAATGAGTAGCCACTATCTCAGATACAAATTGTAGATGTTTTTCGCGTTTTTGGCGCAATTCATAATCTGAAAGGCAGTTTTCTTACTGCTACTTTCAGTGATAAGAAACAAAACAAACAAATATTATATTTACAAATTTTTGGGGGTCACATGCACAAAATTATTTTGTGCATATTTTAGCAATTGCATTTATTTACCTTTTATACCCAAAGAAAATATTTGTTGCGTTTTTTTTCATTCGCAGTTTCAACTACGAAATGATGATTGTGCATTTCGATTCAATGGAAAAAATTGTATATTCCTTTTTGTATTAATTATTGTTTTTGTTATTAAAAATAATTTTATAAATAGTATAAATCCTAATGAAATAGTTCATCAATGAATTTTAAAACATTTAATAACTAATTATTGATTTTGAATCACAAATTTTATAACTAAGAAGTGATAGGAAAATGTGTATTTTTTTTCGGGTTATTCTTTTGAAATTATAATTTTGAAAAGCATCAGAAATTTTAAAAAATAGCAGTAACCTATCATTTGTAGAGCGAAGCATTTTTGATATTTTTAGATAATTTGTCTATAAATTTTTGCAAAATTTATAAGAACAATCAACTTAATAAGTGACATTCATATGTGGAATAAAAAAAGGAAGAAATTTGTGCAGCAAATAATTAGCTTGCGTTCTTGTTGCGTTTGTTTGCATTGGTGCTGCGATTTCAGCTACGAAATGAGAATTGTACATTTATTCTTGTATTAACTATCGTTTTTGTAATTGAAAATAATTTATAAATAGCATAAATCATAATGAAAAGCTCATCAAGGAATTTTAAAGCATTTAAAAGTTAATTATTAATTTTAAATAACACATTTTAGAAATAGTGGAAAAATGTGTGTTTTTCGGATTATTCTTTCTGAATTATAAATTTGAAAAACGTCAAAAATTTAAAAATAAATGGTAATCAATCATTTATAGATAAAGCATTGTTGATATTTTAAAATAATTTGTTTATAAATATTTGCAAGATTTATAAGAACAATCAATGTAATAAGCGATATTCGTAAGTAGAATAAAAATTGAAGGTTTTGTAGAACATATTACTAACTTGAAAAACATTGATCACATTGCATAACATGAAAAACGAAATTATTTCTGAAAAATTGCTATTTCCTCTGCTCCAATTCATTATCAAAACATATATTTAAGAAAATAATAAATTAATCGTGAAATATTGTCGTATTATAACATTTAAAAACCTAACATATGAAAAGGATATTAATTTGAATACCTCATGTTTTTTATTATTTTCCTCTTTTATCTATAATCTCTACTTTTTGAATCGTAACCTATAAAAATTGTTTTTAACATTCTTACATTTTCTTATTTGCAACAATAAAAGCTACTTCAAAGAAATCATGCTCATTTATTGCTGTTTAGCGAAATAAGGATTTTCAAAAATAAATAAATAAAATAAAATAATAAATAAATAAATTAAAGTATTTATTTGAATTTAGAAATTTTATTCCGAAACTAAATTACTTTCATTTGAAATAGTTTAAGAGTTTGTTTTGTTACAAATTTTATATTGTGTTTTTCCTTTGCATGCATTGTCAAGAAAAAAAAAAGATTATTTTTTTCTTTAACTGTAATAAACAAATGATTATTTCTTTCAGTTAAATCGTTGAGCGGATTTTATATATTATTCTTTTTAATCTCTATATCAGCTTGACAACATAATTTTGCTTTTTTTATCATCGTATCTTTTATTTTCTGCATAATCTATGTTGTTGTTGTATGGCTTCTAATACCATTGTTTTCATTTAGCACAACAAGATAAACATTGAATTTTTTTTTCTGACACAAATGTCTTTGTCACATTATTTTGAGTACTATGTTTCCCATAGCAAAGAAATAACATATTTTTAGAAGTTGGATGAAGTGTATTTTAATATTTTTTTACTTTTGAAATCTTACTTTTAAATATATTCCGAGATGTTTAAACGTTGCCAAAAGGATAAAACTGAATACTAATATTCTATTGATTAGAATATTCTTTTTTATAATTACGGCAAGGATTAGTACTAATTTTCTAGTTCTGATTGTTTAATATCTAGTGCAAATTAAACGCATTCAACACTCCTTTAAAAAGGCATGCTATTGATGGTAATATTAATATAAACTTATAAAATACATCTAAGTTGAAGACTTACAGCAAAGAGAAATATGGTTTATTCTGTTAATTAAAGTGAGTTTTGATGGATCTTCATAAGAAGCAGAAAACAAATATATTCAAATTATTTTTGAAGAAATTGGTCCTCATTTGTGTTTCGGTTGTAAGAAATCTAGAAAAAGAACATTATCTGGAAAAGTCGATTCAACCGTCTCGTTCTAAAATTTTCGATGAAAAAGAAAAATATCCATAAGACAATCCAAACTCAGGAAATGAATTTTTACTAAATAACTCAACAGCGTGACAGTTTTTGAACATATTTGGATAAAAATGCAACTATGCGATACAATCCATATGCTTATTTATACTATTCATTGAAGTGCTTACTGATGTACTTTTTTTATTGTAAAATAATTGAATACTATTTGAGACTGCGAAGAAATCTTCTAACGGCCGTCGTTTATATCTAAAAGAAATAATCTTTAACTATTTCCCATAAGATTACTGTTTAATACAAAATTTAATTCTGAACCAATTAACGTTTATTATATTATATTTGATTTTAACGTTAACTAAATTAAAATTTAAACCGGAGAAATTTTTATATCGGTACAGTATTACATGTTCCGGGTTTTTCCCGGAAAAGGATGATCGACAAGATAAATATTGGGGTATCTTCAGCAAGAACTTTTCCCCAGAAACCAAGGACTTCCAAGATTAAGAGGCAACCCTTCAATTGAAATACTTTTGTCAAGGACAATCATTTATTAATATAGAAGTCTTTTGCTTATTATTTACTTATACGATAGACCTCAATTCAAAGCTAACAGAACTGCAATAGCAATTTTATCTAACTAAAAGATATGGTCATTCATTTGAGATATTTTTGTCAAGAAGGTAATTTATTAGTACGGGAGTATTTTGCTTTTATTTATTTATTTATTTATAAGGGAGGACTTGATAAATGACAGATTACAATAAATATTTTATCCATGAAGAGATTCGAATGTAGAAAAATTGAGCTTAAAATTGGACACAAATGGAGGAATAGATTTGTTTTTTATTCCTTTGACTCTATTAGCTCTTAGTTAAAAGTATTGTATCGCCAGAAATTATTCGGATCTTTATTATAGGATTCAATAAAATGTTTGTAAAAATCTACTTTTAATATTTTAAAATTTTAATAACTTCATAGGTAATTTATAAATAACTAATCAGCTATTTTAACCACTTAAATAATTATAAATTTAAATAAATAAGCAATTTTATTATAAAAACAATATGCAACTCTTTGAATGCAAAAATAGTTCTATAAAATTTTAATATTAGTAGTAAAAATAACATTTAATAAGTTATAAAAAATTTTATTAAGTAAAAAATAAATATTTCTTAGTTTTTGTACTGCGTATGTATGTATTAATATCCTTTAAAATTTTTCACTCTTAATTTTTGATAACACAAATTACTGATGTCTTTCAGTATATGAAGCAATTCACGAGAATAAATTATTTCAGAAAATTTTAGCTGTGACTTTGAAACAACTAAAACAAATTCTAATTAGAGATAATATTTTAAATTTTAACTAATAGAAAAATCAAAGTAACAGTTAAAAAGTTTAAGTATCAAAGCATAGGAACTAAAAAAATTCGTACTAACTACATTCGCATTGCATTTTTGTCGAAGACAGTAATTCTACTAGCTAATAAATCTTTTGCTTATCCTTTACGGCTGTAGCATTACATTTTAAGTTTTCGAAATATTTCAATATCTAGACTGAAAAAACAAAACTGATATTACGAGATAAAAATTTTTAGAAATTTTCACTTGAGATAAACAATACGCGACAGTGTTCTGTTTATTTAGTTACTTTAAACTAATGAATGTTTGTTTGCTTAATGCAATCATTACGGAAGGCTTAATAAATTCCAAATATTATATATTTTATAGATGTTTGTATAGCTAATATGTAGTTGTGAAATTTCAAACATTTGATTTGTTTTAAGTAAATGTTTATTTTAATATCGAATTATTCGACATTTGCAAATCTTTTATCAGTTTTTAGTATTTAATCCGTCGAAGTTAAACAAAGTAATTTCACGATTAATTAATCATATGAAACAAAACGAAACTGTTTATATTTAAAGCTATTTTAAATTCTAATATAATTGTTAATTATTATTGTATAATCGCAATTTAAAATCCAGCTATAATAAAATCGTCTGCCTTAAAAGTTATGTAGAAGCAGTTTCGAATTTACTGTTAACACTCGGTAATTTTTAAGATTTTTAATTAATTATAAAACAACGACTTAAAATTATAGAGATGGTTAGTTTCTTTCATTTTTTTAAAACTAATGCGGTCCAAAAGATACGCAGAAGGATTTATATTATTTTACCTACCTTCCGATGATAAATTAAATTTTTAACGCATCTAATTTCTTTACAGAATTCTCCATTCTTATTTGGAGCTTATATATTGAATTAATTGAAGACATTATTCTTAGGCTTAAACTAATTTATGGTTATAATGAATGCGGAGGATTAACAGTAAGCTGGTGCAAGTTATCTTTCTAATTAATGTATTGATGCATTGAATGCATTCCTTCAATTATTCATAGCAATTCATGAGCAGATGGTTGTAGTTTTAATCCAAAAAGCTATGCTTGCGTTTGTATATATTAAATTACCATAAGCGAATCGATCGTGTACTGGATGTATGTGCGATTGAAGCTTGTTTACTTAATTTTGCACGTATCACGCAATACAAAAGCACGTAATGAACCGTAACGATTATTATTATAAGCTGAATTAGTTAAGGTCGGATGCTCTTCCTAATTAGTTAAAATTATTGAGATCAGACACTATTGCCATATTGAATTTGGGATTTTAAGAGGTACGTTATATATATATTGTAAAATTATATATTTATTATGGAGGGATAAAAATATCTTTTTTTATTATTAATTGAGAAAATGGAAGAAACAATAAGATTTTATAAACGCCTTTTTATAATAATCAACATATAGATAATATTTATGAAGATCAAAATATGGACGTAAAAATAAAATCGTAAATATATTTCATTATTTGTAAAATCATAAATAACCTGCAATTATCATTTATAATAAAGTTTTATAGAAAATTCTGAACTCTTTTTTTATATTTATTATGAATGAATTCTTTTAACTAAATATTTCTAATGCCTTATCCTTTTTTCGTTTTTTTCATCATCTTTTTAATCGAAGAACTATTTAGCTTTTTCGTATACTTATAAAAACAAGATTATGATGTGCCGGCTTTCTGGCACAGAGGTAGCACGTCTTCCTCATGTTCTGGGAGTCCCGGGTTCGAGTCTTGATTTGGGCATGGTTATTCAAGTGTGTTCTATCTGTGAGATGTGTGAATGTGCCCCCCCCCCCGTAAAAAGGGGTTGTGCAAGCAAATGTGGTGAGTGTGTAGCTAAGTCGTACATTGGCACTAGTTGGCGCTACTTCCAAACAAGAGATTCTCTTTTCGGCTTAAATTTACTGCTGTATCAGTGGAGGGCTTGTCCATGGCAAGTGCCATTAGTAACAACAACAGAATATGATGTTAAAAACATTTTTAATTTCTACATAAAATATTTCATAATTATTATGTATGCATATTATTTTATAATTTATGAAATCTTGTTATCAATTTTTTTTTCTACAAATTTGTTACCAGACTGTAGGAAGATGTTTCAATTTAGAAAATCTTAACATTGATTAAAGTAATCGTATTTCTGAAATTCTTCCCTGGGCATTGTTCCAATGGAGTGCAGAGTGCGAAAAGCTTTCTTGGGTGATAAAAACGAAAGCATTTGGGAAAAAATTTTAAAAAAAGAAAAAAATCAAATCTATACAATAAAAATGAATTTCTTTAAAAAACAGAAAGATTAAGACATTTAAATAAAATATTTTATTATTATTTTTACTACTTTTTCTTCATTTTGATATCTTCTACATTATCCATATCAATGTGGCCGTATATCAATGTATACTAAAAATTTTGAGAGAAAAATATTTCAAAAATTAAATATTAAGTCTTTATAAACTTTTTTAGCATAAAATATTTCTTTAATAAATAAGAATTGGAGAAATACGAATATTGAATTCAAGTTAAGATAAATCCAAAACAAAATGTCGAAATTGGAGTTTACCCCTTTTAATCCGTGACACTTGATGGCTTAGTAAAAATTGCATGCAACCCATAACTTGAGCACGAAGACTGGTTTCTGTAGTCGATTAATCAAATAGCACCTCCGATTATCACATATATTAAATTGTCAAACATAATCTTAAGCGACGTGACGAAAGATCAGAAGAGACAAAGTGACGAATTTCGGCTCCATTCGGGTTAATCCCACCGTCTGCTGATTTCAATAATGATTGGGTCCAATCAATAATGCCTAATGAATCGGATCGCTGTAGTCAACTAAATTGTCCTTTCGAATAAATATTTCATATATATTAAATTGCCTAGCATAAATTTAGGTGATGGGATAAAGTACCCAAAAAGACAAAGTGATAAAATTTATTTTTTCCTTTTATATCCGGAAAGTCTGGTGATTTCAGTATTGGTTGAACTCCACCAATAATACATTTAGAAATTAAACTTCCAAATAAACCTTTCACGTCTATTAAATTTTCAAACATGATCTTAAATGACGTGATAAAGGAAAAGAAAAAGAATAAAGTGCCAACATTTGATCTACCCTTTTAAAACCGGGTAGTCAGTAATGGTTCTTCAATAATGGCTAAATTCAACCAATAATTCATAGACAAATTAAACTTTCAATTAAACATTTGTCTTGTATTAAATTGCCATATATAAGATTAAATAACTTGACACTAGACCAAAAAGGAGGAAAGTAACGAAATTTAGTCTGTCCTTTTAAATCTGGGATATCTAGTAACTTCTGTAATTGTTGAACTCAACCAACAACATATTGACAAATTAAACTTCCAGAATAAGCATTTCACATCATTAAATTGCCAAATATATTCTAATATGATATGCCGAAGGATCAAAAAGGATCAAATGAAAAAATTGGTCTACCTTTTAAACTTGGGTTGTTTGTCGATTTCACTAATAGTTGAACTCAACCAATGATAAGTTGATAAATTAAATTACCGAAAAAAAATTATATTTAAATTGCCAAACATTATCCTAAGTGGCGTGATAAAAGACCAAAAAAGAATTGAGTGACAAAATTTGGTCTATTCTTTCAAATCCAAAATGTATGATGACTTCAGAAATGGTTGAACTCAATCAATAACAGATAAATTAAACTTCCGAATAAGCATTTCACGTCTATTAAATTTCCAAACATAATCTTAGCTGAAATGGTGAGGGAGCAAAAAGGATAAAGTGACGAAATTTCTTTGGTATTTTTAAATCCAGATGTCTTGGAACTTCAATAGTAGTTGGAATGACTTCAATAGTAGTTGTGACTTATATAGCAGTAGTCAAACAATAAGACATCGACAGATTAAACTTCCTGAATGAACATTTCACATCGTTAAATAATCAAAAGTTATCTTAAGTGACTTTTCAAAGGACCACAAATGATGAAGGGAAAAAATTTGGTCTGCCCTATCTAATCTGGGGTATCTTATGACTTTTAGTAATGGTTAGACGCAACCAATAATAACTGGTCTTTGCAAATTACACTTCCCTATAAATATTTTACATATTATTTCGAAACAGAATCTTCAACGATGCAGGATGTCTGTTGATTTCAGTAATGGTTGAACTCAATCAACAATACATTGGCAGGTTAAACTTCCTGAATAAACATTTCACATCTTTAAATAGCCAAACGTGACAAACTTAAATGAATTTTCAAAGGACCAAAAGTGATGATGTGCTGAAATTTGGTCTGACCTATTTAGCCTGGGGCATCTTATGACTTTTAGTAATGATTAGACATGACCAATAATAACTGATATCTGAAAATTATACTTCCCCTTAAAAATTTTACATATTATTTCGAAACCGAATATTCAATGATGCAGGATGTCTTGGAATTTCAATAGTAGTTAAACTCAAGCAATAAGACATTGACATATTAAACTTCCTGAATAAACATTCAAATTACGATTGACTTTAAATGGTCAAACGTAATCTAAAGTGAGTTTTCAAATGACCAAAAACGATGAAGTAATTAAATTTGGTCTCGCCTGTTTAATCTGGGGGATCTTATGACTTCTAGCAACGATTAGACATAACCAATAATAACTGGTCTCTGTAATTTAAAATTCCCTATAAATATTTCACACATTATTTCGAAACAGAATCTTCAACGATGCAGGATGTCTATTGATTTCAGTAATGGTTGAACTCAACCAATAAGACATTGACAGATTAAACTTGGTGAATAAACATTTCACACCTTTAAATAGCCAAACGTGACAAACTTAAATGAATTTTCAAAGGATCAAAAGTGATGATGTGCTGAAATTTGGTCTGACCTATTTAGCCTGGGGCATCTTATGACTTTTAGTAATGGTTAGACATGACCAATAATGACTGGTCTCTGTAAATTGCATTTCTCCATAAGCATTCTACTTATTATTTCGAAACAGAATCTTCAATGAGTTGACACCCCCCCTCCCTCATATCAACCATCCGGTTAGCATTTCCCAGCCTACACAAAAGCCAGCCACTAATAAATAATTTCACTCCGGGCCCTCTCCGTAGAGAAAGATTTTAATTCACTTTAGCGGTTCCCCAACTACCCTTGACGTATCATTCCATCAGCTTAGCCAGGAATCCTTCCAACTTCTCTCGATATACCTTTCCGTCCAAACGGATTAGTTGAAACCTTCCTTGTGCCCGTAATCTCTCCCCTGCTCTGCGGGTTAAGCATGTCAGACCTACCAGGGTGGAAGTGGGGGTGGAGCGGCTCTTCTTCCTAGGGTTTCTTTTTAAAGTTAAGGAGATTATTTCCTCTCGTGAAAAAGTGAAACCTGAGGCTTGCAGAATAGGTTTTTGTTTCTCTCTGTCTCTCCGGCGTGTGTGTGTGGAGTGTTTTTATTCGCTTCCCCGATCTCATCACCTCATCCTGAAATCTTTTGGTCTTTTTCTTCTTCAGGGTTGGCTCTTCTTCTGTAAGGTTTCTAGATGAAACGCGGGTGATTGAGTCACTGAAGAATGCCAGCTTTCGACGGCTCTCTCTCTACGTTTTAGAAGGATATTTTTTTTTGTTTCTTTTATTTTGTATGAATTCGGTTGGTGAGCTTACGGTTTGTTGCGTTTTAAAGGATTTTTGTGAAGAACGTTTGATTTTAATTAGTTTTAGCTGGCTGTTGTTGGCAACCAGTTTAGTTCGCCCGGTTTAATGGATGGTAAAAAATTTCATTGAAATATTTTGTATAGTTTGAATTTGGCGAAGGCTATCTTAGCAAAGTATGTTTAAACTTCAAATTTGGATTGACAAATATTCATACTATTTTTGAAGATTTACAACATTTTTTTTTCATGTCCTTATACAGTTCTTTTATTTTCTGTCTTTAGCTTTATACATCCAATATATCATAGGATTGACCAGCATTGTTTAAAAATATGCATACATTTTTTTTCTTTTTTGCCGTTTCTTGATTCTGAACCTAAACCTTAATTGTAAATACAAAAAAAAAACCATGTTAAAATTTTGTTAAATACAAGCTTTATATTCAAATCAAATCAACATGAAAATGTTTCTTTCGAATTTTCATGTCTTGATCGCCAACGGTAGAAAAAAAAGGAAAAATGAATTATTATTAGCTGCAAAGGAAGTGATTTTGAGTTTTGTTTCAACAATAAAATACTATAACGTAAATTATACCCATAGTTTTTTTTAAAAAAAATTAGATAAAAATGGAATAAATAAAATGAAAGAAAATTGGTGTTATTAAAAAGATAATTTTTTGAATTTTGCATTGTTTCTAAATTTACTTTTATGCTGTAATATTTTAGGAATTTTATCACGGAAAAATGGGAGAGTTTAGCATTATTTTTCTTTTAATTAAAATTTCAAAAAATGCTTTCGATAGTCTAATAGAAAAGGCTTGTGGAGCACCAATACATATATAAAAGGTAGCATGTAAATTCAGCTATATTATTAGCAGACATGTTGCATGCGTTTAAACGATCTCAAACTAACAGACTCTCTCTTCAACTGGCACCAAAGGAATCTTATTGATCCCTAGAAAATAAATTCGTACAGATAATTGTATATTTCTAGTTAAGTTTATTATCTTTTCATAACCTGAATGTAACTATTTTCATTTTGGGAAGACATCTTCAAAAATCACAATGATCAGTGACTATTGATAAATTATTCATATGAATTAACTAGAAGGAAACTGGGTAACTATATAGATAATTTTATATTCCTAAAACAAAACTCAGCTGCATTTTAACATTTCAAAACTTGTTATCATATTACCACATACAAAATGTATGCTGAACAATTTGTGTATGATGACATGCTGAATGTATATGGAACATCTTGTATATAATCACATACAAAATGTCCATTTTTATTTCCTTGTATACGTAGTATTTAGAAAATATATTAATCGTCAAAAAAATCAAACTCGAAATTTTTATGAGTCTCCAAGATTTAGAACTCCCCGAGTTCGAAAAACACATTTAAAAAAAATGTTCGTCTGTCTGTCTATGACAAAAGTAATTCAAAATATTTTGAGCTAGACGGTAGAAATTTGGTTTATGGTCTTTTTACCAATTTTCTGCTTCATTTTGAGTAAAATCTATTCTGTAAAAATCTGTCTGTCCGGCTGTTCGAATATTAATTAACACAATAACAACGAAACGAAGAAAGCTGGACAGTCTTATGAGGTTATAAATCGTTATGGGACAATGAAAATTTATTTTATACTTTTATATGTTTTAAAAACATAATATGTTATTTTTTAATTAAAAAAAATACTTTTCAATGGGGTGCATTAGTTCAGCGGAAGTCACGGATTCGAGTAAGGTGTCTCGTGTAGATGGATGTTTTTCTCATTTATTAAGTCAAAGGTCACATTTATTAAATCATTTTCTCATTTATTAAGTCAAATAATGTAATGTTAAAACTTAGAGAGAAAAAAATATGCTGATGCTCCGCCATCTTTGTCATATGATCGAGGCACAAAAAGGCAAATTAGGACAAAAATAGCCATACTTTATGTTACTTCAAATGAGAGCAATTTAATATTTTGCTTAATTTGAGTTAACTAAATCTAATAAATGTGTTTACAACAGATTAACCAGAATCACTACAATTTGTCATTACATATTAGGACTAGCATCTTATTTTTTAATAAATCAGTGTACTTTTTTGTTAGTCGGTCACAAGCGAAATATCACCAAAGAAATTTGGCGGAATTCTACATTATTTGGCGATTTTTCACTTGCGCCCGGCTAACGGAAAAGTACATAAATCAGAAACGAAAGAGGAAAAAAAAAAAGAAAAGAAAAGAAAAGTGGGGCTGGAAATGTATTTCAAAATAATGTCATTGAAACAATTAAATTTCTTTCTAATACTTCATTTTTTACATAAACTATTTTATTTGCAACAGATACCATCTAATTCTTTGTCTATATCTTCATTCTAATGTCTATGTTTCTTCTCATCTTTGATACAATCACTTACTGCAGATAAACTGAATCTTCAAAGGGAAAATGCACCGACTTCTTAGGGATGAATGAAATTAGATGGATTTTTCAGAAACCATTCGAATCTGCAGAGACCAGTTTTATATGTCATCATGTATAACTTTCCGCATTTTCGAACCATTATTGAGCTAGCTATTCAATTCGATTTTTTTTTTTCGAATTCGAATTCGTTTTTTTTAATATTTTATTTCATTACTTTATTATTATTTTTCTGTTTCCTTTCTGCAGAGTCAAAAACTTGCGGTAGGATTACAGATGGCTGGGGAAAAAAAGATGGCGTTGTCTACCGTCTGGAATGAAATTGGCCGAGGTCTTTTTTTTTTTTTTCATTTATTTTCTTTTCATATTTTCTTGTTTCTCCCTCCTTTTTCGAGAAGCGAAATGGTAATTGAATAAAAAGGGGGAAGGGGAGAGATAGGACAGAAGTCGCCGTCTCTCTTCTCGAATCAACTTCTGTTTGCGAATGGGTGGCCAAATTTTAAAAAGTGTGGCTTTTGATCGAATGACAATTCATTTTTTATGGACATTGGAGAGTAGATTTTGGAGTACATTTTTGTCCTATCAGCGTTTAACCTTTCCATTTTGGATAATATAAATATTGTACCTGCGTGTTTTCTCCAGTGCGGAAATGATTGCTTCTAATGTTCCGTCTCTGAAATCTAAAGGGTTTACCTCCTTAGAGAAATAAACAATTCACATATTTTCTAATCAATCTATAGACTAATGTAACCTGTGGATATTGTTACGTTTTTAGCGTAGCGGGTTCGGATTGAATGGACTTTAGTTGAGGACAGCACAAACAAATTTATTTACAGCTATTTACAGTTATGTACAGGATAATTGATAAAGTAAAAATTTTAGATAAGTACAATTCAGTCTACAGTCAATTACAGCGTAAATGCAAGTCTTACGCAAGATAAAAACAGTCTGCAAAACAGCTATCGTATAGCACATCAACAGTAAATCACAGCGAGCTCAATAACACAGCGTTAACAGCAAACGCGAACACAGCTCACAAATCCTTTAGTCCAGCGAGACGCTTTTTATTTCAGAGCAAACTCTCAACTAACTACTCTCTACGGTGGTTGATTTCTTGGGGCACCTAGCCCCGGCAGGGGCTTATCCCCGGTCATGGCTGTAGTGCTTCCTCGTTGCGATCATTTACTGCCGTGGTCATCTTCGAATTGGACTGGAAAAATGCTGGAGGAACTTTTATAGTAGCTGTTGGAGAGTAAGGGTGAGTGAGGTGGCGAGAGTCAGGACGGGTTTTGATTGGCTATTTAGAGGTGGTGAGCGTGGAGTTACCTTGTGGGAACTTTAGACTTAGAACTGAAGGAGGGAACGTTATCATCATGAAGTTTCTCAACTAACTACTCGCTCCGGCTGTTCGTCCTTATATAGCCGAAAAGCGCGTGCACCTGAATCTCGTGAAAATTATCAAAACAACGCGCACAATCTAGCGGCTACTAGACTATTCCTTTCGCCAAACCAATCAAGCTGGCGCGAGGCTCCTCGCTAAACGTCGCCAACTTTGGCGAGTTTTCGTGCCGCTCGCCCGCTTGTAACAATATTTTTTTAAAACCTATAGAAAGCACTCCTACTAGTGTACGTGAAATTGTCTCAAATAAATAAAAAATATGGGAATGACTATTATTGTAGACAAATTAACTTACCTATGTCATTCAAATGGCAAGGTTACCATCAACTAATCAGCACATAAGTCTAATAAACTTGTTTTAGAATTTTACTTTATTGCCTTAATGCATTACCCAAATGGTAGGTCACTACGAAGTCCATATTAGATCTAGTAAATTTGCAACTGATTTTACTTTTGTCCTATTGCATAATCCACATATTATCACCATCAAATACAAATTAGGCCAAATAAATTTGAAGATAATTTTTTTTTATTCTTTCCTTAGATAATTCATCATTTGTAGACCTAAGTGGCAAATCACCATCAGGTCCACATCAGGATTAAAAAACAAATTTTACTTTTTGTGTATCACTCAGATGATAATCACCAAGAGATCTTGATCAAGACCGAAGGTTAGGTTCGAAATTAGAATTTTCGAAAAATTGACATTATGTACGAGCCTATTGCATATGAAATCGTTGTTGTTGTTACTAATGTCACTTACCGTTGACAAGTGCGCTGATGGTTGTCAACGATTTTAAGCCGAATGAGCGTCTCTTGTTTTTGAAGTAGCACCAACTAGGGCCAAGAGTACGACTTAGCTACATACTTATCACATTCGCTTGCACAGCCCCTTTTCACGGCGGGGGGGGGGGGGCAAATTAATACACCTCACAGATAGTACACAGTAGAACAACCATGTCCTGACCAGCACTTGAACCAGAGACGCCCAGATCCCTAGGAGCATATTAAATTTGATGTCTTATGTCAAATAGTTGTTTATTAGTGTGGCGTGGAAGTTTGGAGAATTTGATACCATCTTATTGGATCAATCTTCAGAAACGATGAGTTCCGTATTAAGTCGTCTTATTCCTTTAAAATGGGACATATATCTGACTGAACTAAATACGTACTTATGTAATAAGATACAAAGATACTTACGTTTTTACTCTGAAAAACATAAATTTAAAATATCAGTATACTACTTTGAATGACAGCATAGATAAACTAAGTCAGTAATTGACCGAATATTTGGCTGCATTCGTATTCTTTCAAATCATTATAAATATGTTGCAGAGGAAGGTCGCGGTACGAACCCGCGACGATAGCGTCAATAAGCGAGTCATATAACCACAATACAGAAGTATACTTCAGTATGAAAGATGTTATCTCGCTTATGAAGCTAGCGCCAAAGATCTGAGGTGGGGGGAAAACATACCAAGCTCAGGTAATCTCTGATAGGCGGCAAAACCAGAAATCGAGAAAATACAGCCAAATTGCCAAATTTTTGTTAAAATCAATTAGATGACTTGATAAATTATATTAATTACATAGTTTTTATATTATCATAATTATATTTAAAAAATTATGTTAATTACAAACATTTTATGTCTGCTTACTATTAATATTTTTTTTATCATTTAGAATGTACTGCTTTTGTTAAGCTCTACAATTTATTAATAATTTGTTACATAAGTTTTTTCCTCTGTTTATGTTTTAATATGCATCGTCACATCTTTAATAATGAAGTATGATTTAAGAAGTTGAATTGTTTCGTCTTAATGCGGCGAAAACATTTTTATTCAACATCCTATGATGAGGCTGCTTTTCGTTTTCTTGATATTAGTTTTTTATGTAATCCAATTTGTACCGACTTAAATGGATTTTTTAGCGATGCTCTTGGGATTTGCACATATGCTTTTGCATTTTCCAAACAATTTTTTTCTCTCTTTTGGCGCAGTATTAATGTATTGGCACAGTATCAATATGGCATTGTTTGAAAGAAATGACAATGACGAAAAATAATTTCTCCTGGGTAAATTCTGGCATAAAAGTTAATAATTGACAAATATCTTTCCGATTAATTTTATTCCATAGTCTGATTAATTTTTTCAAAATGCACGATATGAAAGTTTAATTGTTGAAATGCGCCATTTTCGATTCGGATCTATTTTAATGTTTCCTTTTAGCTTGTAGCCAATATGGTAACTGAAATAAGTAAGCAGGGTAATTTTTCTAGCAACCCTACTCACAATATTGGGTACTGAGGTATTATACTGTCTTCGCCAATGATCGCCAGCGGCTTAGTAACTGTTTGGCGACGGATTTAAATTTAACGATAGAGATCAACAGACAACACAATTGCCGGATTGCCATAATTGGCGTTTAGCAACTCATTGGCGATGACTTCAAATTTGGCGTTGAAGTTGAACGGTGTAATACGTAAGTACCTAACATTGTTTACTTTGTCAGCCATCTAGATTTTTGACTTGGCTATATGGTATTGGTATTGTGTTCTATTTTTGGAAATTAGAAAAAATATAATTTAAATAAAGATTAAAATGAAATCTGCTATGCATATTTCAATGTATCAGGTCATAACTTATAATCACATGCTCAAAATGACATTTTCTAGGTTTTATTTGCTGTGGTCATTAACTTATTTTTTAAAATCAGAACTTTTATAAATGCAGATATAATATTAGAAGCTGATTTTTTGAGGTGCTCGTGCAGATAATAAAATTCTTATTTTTCGGCTACGGATGTTTGTTGACGCCTAATGCTTCATCTCAAAAACAAGATAATGTTTTGACATGGTAAAAAATTGCTAAATTGCCAAAAAAATCCGTAAATAAAATTAATATAATTAAAATAGCATTTTAAAAATTTTGTAAGGATATAATTTTTTTTTGTTCCTGATTATCGTCTGTAAATATTACGAGGAAACGCCAATATTTTATTTAATATTTAATTAATTAAAATTTTAAAAAATCCCCTCATTATATACGTTTTTCCTATCCTCCAGTGGATCTGAGCATTTTTCCATTTTCTTTGCTATAGAAACCGTGTGTGAGACGTTAGATGGTCATCACAAACACATAAGATCAAATATTTATTTTTATTAGTAGAAATAAAAGAATGCACCTTCTTATGTAGATCAATCTTGATTCAAACATGAAATTTCACATATTAATGCGAAATTATGTCTAAGAATTCTGTTTCCAAAATGGAAATTATTTGTCAATTATCGAAATGTATCTGTAAACTTTCTATAAGGATGATATTTATGGGTACAGTATCTGTAAATTGCGAAATGTGACATGTATATTGCAAAAAGCTTTCAAAATACCCGATACTGGAGGAAATCGTACTTAATGGTGGTTGAGCTCATAAGAAATAAGTGCTTCATAAGGATGAATTTAAAAAATTCTTATAGTTTGTTTGATTAATTATTATTTAAACCTTTATTGAAATATCAACTATTTCTTCCCAATAACTTCAGAAACACGCACCTACAAACACAAAATTTTAAATTTTAACTTTTTTGGGTAAAAATAGTTTTATTGATTTTCACTTTTTTCCCCTATAATTTCAATGATTTTTAAAAACATTTTAGATATATTTTATAGCAATATTTTTAAGTATTTTAATTATTAATTTTATAAGATCGTGCTGTGGACGATAGTAAAAGGATTTTTTGTGATTGCATTTTATCTAAACTATATTTAATATCAAATTTTTAAAAAATACTACCAGAACAGATGAAACGAGCATGAACTTTTATTTGGTTATGATAAATTGAAATGGAGGGTTGATTTAAAGTATAAATATTTGTTAATTTTCCTTTTTTAATAAAATTTTTTTCTTTGATTTTCACTTAATTTTTCTGTCGATTGAATGCATAAACGTGTACACATTCAAAGAAAATAAGTATGTACTTTTTTTCTTATCTCGAATCATAAATTCTTTAATTTAAAAAAAATACAGTGCAAAAATTATTTTGGGGGATGCTATTTTTTTCAATTATATAATATTAAATAAGTTTCTAATAGCTATTATTGCTTTCTAAATTATTTATAACTTCTTTACTGTCTTGTATTCGTATAGAGAAACGTAATAGTAAAAAAATCGAATACGACATTTTGCTAAATATTCACATTCCAGATCTACCTGAGTTCGAAAAAAAGGCAGTTTTAGATAATATTTGTATATGAACATGATAATAAAAAAAAGGTTTGAACTGGATACATAAAATGATCTTAACGCAAGATTTCTGGATTTATCTCAGGGTAAGTTTCACTCACGCTGGTTTAACTTATTTTTTTCCACCAAAATGTAACTGGTGGGAAAAAAAACCTCTAAGGTATGTGCGTATGAATATTTCTACGGAAAGTGCTTTTCGTGATTTTTTTTTTGTATCGATTTGATTTCTATATATTAGATAGCCTTTTTTTTGTTCCAGAAACTAATTACTATCTTTTTTTTTCTTTAAAGAAATTTTGAAAATTTCCACGACGCTGGGGAAATGTCAATAGGACTGACAGAAACCCTGTGAATTTTGAAAAGACGTTTCTTCTTATCAACATGAAAACCTATTAACCATAGAGGTTCCATTGTGATGTTTTCTAGGTAAGATAAATATTTTGTTCTGCATTTTTTAAATTCAGATTTTAGGAAGAGTTTAAGAAAAATTAAATTTGTGGTTCAGTTTAATTTGAACATTCAACATTCAGTTTTAAACTTAACGATTTTCTTCGAATGTTCTCTGACGTAAAAAAATATTTTACTTATTAAAATTTATACTTATAAAAAATTTGATTTTTAAAATTATTTAATTATTTATATTATCTTATCTGAAATCATAAAAAAATCAGACTTTTGTTTCGTAGATATTTTTTTTCAATATATTTCATAAAAAAATTCAAAAACGTAAGTTATTGGTACCAATTCTTAAAAAAAAACACACATTACAAGCATGTACCTTAAACTATTTCAATAAAATCTCACATTATTTCTCAGGGTTTAATTTTAAATTGACTTATTTCCTATACATCACTAAACATACATTCATCTTTCTTGTTACTTTGTTAAATTTTTATTAACATTTCCTAATTAAAAACAAGTAATACAAAAACAATTTAAAGTCGATTCCTTCTTAGATCAACAAAGAAAATTTTATTTTAGTTATTTTTTTTATTAAATAATTACAATTAATATAAATAATTTATCAAAAAAATGATTGATTGTTTTCACTGATTGAGCTACTGTTGATTTCATTTCACTGATTGAGCTACTGTTGATTTCAATTTTCATTACAAACTTCTAACACTCTATTTTAAAGTATTAAAAATTAATTAATATTTGAAAAAAACTGTATTAACATCAAGTATTATCTACTACACATTTAAAAATAAATGTATTTGAATTTGAGTGGATCAATAAAA
>JAOUZG010033767.1:1640318-1656920 GCA_026289955.1 Argiope argentata
TAAAGCTTAGTTAATTTCCTAATTTTTTTTCTTAACTTAGTTCACGGTAATTTCAATCTAAAATGTCCTTTTATTACCTGATCCAATTCCCACTTTTTAATGTAATTAATTCTATACTTGTTCTATAGTAAATTCAATTGAAGTGATAAAAATTATCTCTTTTGCTCTTGTGTCATGATGTAGGCTGACGCATTGCTTATCGATTTTTCTATGTACTAATTATGACATGCGTGATGAGATAAAGTTAACATTTAAAAGTCATTTTTTTTCGGCCGCGAATCTACAAAAATTATTATATATGTGTGTGTGTTTGGTTCCATTTTTACCCGAGCATTCGTTTTGAGTTTTAGGACCATGATCATTCTCTCATGAACAGACACCTTGTCTAGTGACTCAAAGTTCTGAAATGCATTCAACAAAATAATTGCATTTTTCACATTTAGAAACTTTGTATGTTCCTTGTGCAAAACGTTTCTTACGTGGATAAAAATGTAAGTTTTAGCGTGAGTTCTGGATTGGAAAATTAAACCTTATTTCCACCGAAGTCAAATAAATACCCGACAAACTTCTTTTGAGGGCTTTCACTATTCCCCAACGGACGCAATTCTCAGAAACGTTTTTATTAAAAATTACTTCCATTCCTCGTTCAGCGTTCAAGCCCAAGGGAATCGCAGGTAAAAATCGGGAACGCATTCAGGACGGTTCGAAAGCAAATATTAATTTCTCACCAGTAAAGATTCTCTTTCTTGCATCACCAAGCAGGGAAAAGAATTAGGAAGAAGAGGAGAGTTTTCACTCAAATTTCCCCATTGTTGTTTTCCAACGGGGAATATTCCCGGGTAAAATCTCCAAATCGCCTATTCCCGGATCTATTCCCAGGGAACATTACCATCAATAAAATAACTGCCATTCCTATTCATAGCCAGTGGCTGGATGAATCGCCGTTCTGCGACGATATAATGGGAACTGTCCGCTTTAATACGTGATTGAAACTGATAAATGGAAAAATTTTCCATGGGAAAAATATGGGAATTTCTTTCTTTTTTAGTTTGTGCTGAAGAAATAAAGATATGATACCTGGACGGGTGAAAAATATCATTCCATCAAAGTTTATGTGCATCCTGCTTGGTGGGCGGGAGGAAAAATCTGTTTGCAATATTTGCCGACAAGGAAGTTTTCAATCGAATGAAATACTTTCTTTAAATTTGTTTTCCTTTCAAGAAAGTTGTCTTTGAAGAAAGAGGGAGAAGTGGAATGAAGTAAATCTTTCCCTCTCAATTTACAATTTAAAGAAGATGTTTTATTTTTTTTTCGTTTGCATTTTTCCTGCTTGTTTGTTATGTTACTTTCTCAATTTTACTCTCTCTTGCAAATAACAACTTAGTAGTGAAAGTTTTCTTCAGAGTTTTGCAAGATTTTAAATTTTTTCTTCTTGGTTTTATATATATATATATATGTGTGTGTATAAATATAAAAATAATTTTTTTTTCTTCAATTTTTCAAATGCGAACAGTTAAAAATTCGAAGCGCTTAGTTTATTTTTTAAGCGAAAACCAATCTGGCTATTTCTTTATCGTCTTTGTTGGTTTTCCCTTAAATAGAAAGCTAATATTACAGTTGTTTTCGACACTTAAGGGAGAAAAAAAGCATTGTTTTGAAAGAATCTCGGGAAAATCATTTCCTAAGATGGAATAAATATATTTTTTGAGAAGAAAAAATCTCCACTCTAGAAAGGGAGTAGCAGGTGTGAAAATTTAATTCGAAATAATGATTTTTTTTTCAATTCCATTATTTTTTCTGGAGGAAAGTAATACCCTGTAATTTTATATAAGAGAAGGAAAATAAACCGATGCATTTTGTTCTTTAACCAGAAACCATCTTAGAAACTTAGTTTTTGATGTGAAAATTCAATCTTGATTTTTTGAAAAGAAAATATTATTTCATATCCTAGCTTTTTGAACTTTTATCATTAAATTCAAATAATAACATTCTAAATCCATTAGCATCCACTAAATTAACATAAATCTTAATTAATTAATAAAATTTAATAATTATTAAAAAACATTTTTAACCCATTTATAATTTTTATAATTTTAATTGTTAAATAAAAATTGAAATTAGTATAATGCTAACTAATAAATAACAGTTGAAATTAGTACAATGCTAATTATAAATAATAAATGAAATTAATATAAATCTTATTTAATAAATAACAATTGATAACTATTCAAAGCAATTTCAAAGACATTTTTAACCCATTAACAATTAATATAATTAATAAATAGCGATTGAAATTAATGTAAATCTTATTTAATAAATAACTATTGATAACTATTCAAAGCAGTTTCAAAGACATTTTTTACCCATTCACAGTTAATATAATGAATAAATAGCGATTGAAATTAATATAATTCTAATTAATAAATAGCAATTGAGAATAATTCAAAGCAATTGCTCTGATTTCAAATGATCATATCTTCCTTGCAAACAGCGAAATTAAGAAAACATTTTGAACAAAACATTGATTGAAAGATAAAGATACTGAACTGATGATGTTTATCGAGGAAGCTTGATAATGAAATTTACGACTGTTGCCCGTGCGACCAAGGGGAAGTTACATATGGCAATTATTATATATCTAAACAAAATTTTAAGTCCTCTTATACATTATAGTTTTTATACATTCTTAAATACAAAGAGAATACAGTCTCTCTCACACACACTCAAAATGATTTCGAGATGTTCATGAATAGCTTCAATCCTAAAAGCACATTTTTAAAATTACATTTAAGAGCAGGATAATTCAAAAGCGCATTCTGCTAGGTGGATGAAATTTGATATATGGACTTTTTTGATGTATGGACAGCAAATTTTGAACGATACCCATTGCCAGAGAGTTTTCCAGTTTGAAATCAAGTGAACGTGATATCTACGGAATATAAAGAACTTGTATAGTAATTTGGTGCGCAGTTTTCGCGTCTAAAGTGCAAATTCGTTAAATTTTGGTTGCGTCGCTCACTTCAGTGACATTCTCTCTGAGCATTCATATGAATTAGTGCACAGTTTTAGCATCTGAAGCGCAAATTCGTTAAATTTTGGTTGCGTTGCTCCATTAAATGACACTCTGGCAGTCTGAGTAATCATATGAAAATTGGTGCACAGTTTTAGCATCTAAAGTGCAAATACGTTAAATTTTGGTTGCGTCGCTCAATTCAGTGACATTCTGGTAGTCTGAGCATTCATGTGAATTGGTGCACAGTTTTAGCATTTAAAATGCAAACTCGTCAAATTTTGATTGCAATCCATCATTGGATTGACCAATGTCAACCATCTGTCATTCTGCATTCATACCAATGCAGACACAATTACTCAGAAATGCGATGACGAAGATTAATATGACTGAAATCGGCAATTGGTGGTCGAAAAAAAAATAATAGAGTCGCCTAAAAAGCATATTGGAGTTCTTTAATAATACTACAACGTCCAAAATGCTGACATGTGGTACTCTGAAAATAAAGTCTATTGCGTTTCCCGAGTATCAGAAAATCCGTTTAAGGTTCATAGATTTTATGCGGAAGTGAGGAGAAGAGTTACCTTATCCTTAACCGGGTACACCGCCCCTCCAAAAGTAGACTGAAAAATCTGAATGACCTGACCACCGAGACCGTAACACTGTCTGGAACTATGGTTGAGTCCTAAGGACCATCACCGGCCACACTACAACCCTTCCCATAGTAAGCACGTCCTGTCTTTAGTTGTAGGTATCCATTTCCCATCATTTATGCGAACGTTAAGAACCAACCACTATTCCTGAAGATTCTTATCCTCATTTCTGAGGTGACCTTCAATGGGAAAAGGAGGAGAGGAAAAGAGATAGAAACTTTCACAAAGGTGTAAATAAGAAATTGCTTGGGTCAGTTTCTCATTAGTTAGGGAAATTGTGAATTAATATTGGGATGGGCATAATTTTTTGGTTAAGCCGGTATTTTTTAAATTAGTATTTTTAATTTGTAAGAATGTTTTTTATGCATATACAACTACAAGCTAACGGAAGAAAAACCAAGTAAAAATATAACGACAAATAAAGGGGGCAAAGGAACCAAAAGTGAATGAGAGAAGCGACGAAAACTGCTTAAAACAAGAGTAAAAAGGTTAAAAAAATATTTAATGTTTTTCATTTTTAAATCTACTCTTGTTGTTAACTCCTAATCTGGTATTAATTTTTGAAGTAAAAACTTTTGATATCTATTTCTGAATTTTATCTTTAATTCTACGACGGTTATAAGTTCTGAGGGTTCCTCTTCAAAATTTGAGAATTCAGTATTTGCCCATCTAAAAACCCGATTCGATATTTACAGGTAAGAGCAGATGATATGTAAATTTGCTGGTTGTAATACTAAAATCTTAAATGCCCAAGTACAAATACCGGTACAAATGCCCAAGCCCCTCTACCTTAACGTCTTCTATTCGCTCTGGCACTGGTTATGTCCTGCCGACCTAAAAGGCTCCTGTGTCTTTTAGGGCAGCAGGGAATTAAACGTCGGTAAGGAATTGGGTGGTATTTTTTCCTCTGGGAAATTACGAGATAAACAATAGATAGGCTTCAACTTCTGCATTGCAATTAGTTTTGTAGCCGTGTTTTAAAAACCTGTGATTTAAAATACAATGATCTTTCATTTCATGGCTTTTCATTTGATTCTTGATTCCAACTAAAAAATTTGGCGAATTACCAAATATATTTATAAATTTTTCTAAAAAATTAAATCAAATTCCCGATATTGTGGTTTGCATGTTTAATCATCGACTATTTTGGCTCTTGTCATGTGTCTATATTGCATTTGCTCTTAATCTGTCGAATTAAGGGAGACAAATTTCTGCCAATAATTAAGGCAGCAGACGAATGCCTAATGTACAACGGGCAACGTGTCCCAGACGTCTGACCCATTTAGGAATTCAAGGGCAATTAGTGCGTAGCAGTGAAAGTGCTTTGCTTTCTCATTCGCTTAAGGATGACAGAAAAATTGTTAATGGGAAATGTTTAAATAAATATCGCCCTTCCTATTGAATAAGTGAGGATCTGAAATCACTTTCCTTCCCATTATCTCATAAACAACGAAGTATACAAAAAAAAAAAAAAAAAAAAAAACCATGCAAGTTAATAGACTCGGTGAATCTTCTCGTTTCACTTCTCATTGAATCTGAAAAAAATGTGTATTTGAAATTACGTCTATCAGAGAAAACAATAGATTAAAATGATTTTAACTAGACAGATGAAATTTGTTTTAGGGATTTTATGCTAAATTTACGTTTATCTGACATAACGGGAAATCCGTCTAAAAATGTCGGAATATTAATGAACATAACTTAAGCACATTAAAAGCTAGTTAAATAAAATTTAAGATACAGGAGTAGCATTTAAAACATAGCTCTGTGATAAAATTTGAATCAAATATTCGATGGTTGACAGTCTATAGGTCTGCTATTTTTCTTCAAAAACACTAATAATTGGACGTGTAAAATTTGATACTCTTCTTTAGCATCTAACTAGTGGAATTTAGTCAAATTTTAAATCAAATCTATCAAAAGATTAACTATTTAATTCTGCATAATTTCGCTTGCATAACTGAAATGCCGTAACTCGAAAATGTAGCTTCTTAAATTTGATATGATAAATGGAATTTGATAAGATATTTTACTGAGCTAAATTTTGATCTCAGCTGTTTAAAAAGAAATATCGTTCAAAATAAATATTCGTCATCCTCCCTTTTATTATGAAGTCTGTATTATCTTACATTATGGTCACGATATTTTCATACATTACGATTTGTAGCTTACATGGTCTTACCTAAGATTTACACCCTTATGCCTTTTAAGCTTTTATAAGGGTATGTGCTAAAAGATGTTGGCGAGTTCATTCCTACTTTTTATTCCTAGTGCATTTAAAAAATAAAATATAATGATCCCGAATTTATTAGAGTGATTAAATTATATCTATCTGTCTTTTTCGCAATGTGTAATAAATAAAATAATTGAAATGAAACAAACTGGGACTAATGAAATTTGAAATAGTTTCTTTATACCAAAGCTGTCAATTTTGTTGTAATGCTTAATATGAGGAGGTGTGTGCAGGTTTAGGTATTTTGCACGATTAGTGCATACTTTGAGAGCCCTTTTGTTATATCAATTCAATTCCTACTGTTAGTTCACACTCTTCCTATGTATATCTTGTTCAAATTTTCAGTGATTAATAATATACTTTGTATTCATCCACTCCAGTTCAAATACATTTTTTAAAATTTATAGTGAATGGCACTTGAAATTAATACAGTTTTTTAAAAAATTTTAATTCATTAATTAAATTTAATTAACTCTTAACACTATAAATTGAGTTTTAGCAGTTTGTAACAAAAATTGAAATCAAAGGCTCAATCGGTAAGATGAGAGGATATCAGTGTTTTTCACGTGAAAGTGAAGAATGCGACTTCAATTCTTGCAAAAATCAATAATTTTTTGATAAATTATTTATATTAATTATAATTATTTAATAAAAGGTAGCTAAAATAAAGTTGACCTAAGTAGTAATTGACTTAATTTTTTAAATTACTTGTTTAATATTTGATCAGTTTCATTTCACATTTCAACATTTTTACTATGTTTTTGATTTGAGTTAATATTTTCATTAGCTTTGGGAGAATGTATTTATTTTTATTTATTCGTCTTGTGATTCCAGACATCCAGTTTCCACATTTATGCACAATCTTATTGAAGGAAACTTTTTGTGTCATTTATATCCTAAGAACTACGTAAACATAATGGAACTATTTGTTACGGATTTATTATTGTTATTATAGTTAATTACTCGCAAAATTTGTATTTTTACGAAAATTTTGTTAAAAATTTTATTTTGCCACTAGGAAAATAAATTTTTAAAACCCATTTGCTGACTAGAAGCCCTAGGCAGCTGCGTAGTTTGCTTAGCGGGAAACCAGCCTATGGCTTGATTAATCTTCTCTTCTATATTCATAATAAGATCCATTATTTGAAATTTCATATAAGGCTTTTGCATTTAAATTTTATACGTGTATCAAATTTTGAAAAAATCTATGAGAAGACGATATGAGAAATCCAGAAACTCTAATGATTATTTAACAACAGATTTACTCTCATATTTATAAAATAAATTTTATATTTTCATTAAATTGAGTGACCCATATTTTCTTATATACATTAAAATTTTGAACATGTTTTAGTTTTTAATAGGAAAATCTGGAAATTTACTTGAATTGATGCCTTTTTTCCTATTGTTTTGTTTTAATTCTTTCGGTACTGAAACGCCCAAATTGCCCTTTCAATTAAGTACGGCTACCATCCGAAACGCCAGAGTAACTCTACAAAAATGGGGCTGCCTCCACTCTAAATGTGATTGATTGAGTAACGTCGCATGTTTTTTGTTCTTTAGAGTGGCTTGCCCCGACATTTTGGGGATCGATCAGGAGTTGAAAGCCTCGCCTTCCTCAAATTTCCGAAATAGTTATTGCTTGAATAAAGTATTCTCTTGTATTTCAACCTGTTACGAATATGAGCTATCATTTTACTAAGGATGTAAGAAATGTGTATTATTTTAGAAAGATGAATTTGGACATTAGCTCAGGGCCCCTATCCTCTTGGGAATCAGATCGCTAACGGCTCATGTTTTTATGGAGGGTTTGTTTGCGTGATTTCAAATGTTTGCATTTTATTCATTATTTTTACCTTTCATTCTTTAATATACAGGGTGGCCATAGTTAAACTGATAGTGGTCACAGTGATCTATAGCGCGATCTATTTGCAAGAATGACGCCACATTTTGTAGGAAGATTAAACAAAACGGGAGACAAAGTATTCCACGAAAAAAAAAATTAGTTCCAAAAGTTACCGTTAGAGGAATATGTGGCGCTGTGTAATAGAAAATTGAGTGTTAACAAATCAAATCAATACGAAAAAAAAATTACCTTTTATTTTGTACGTTTGCTGATTTAGTTCATGAGCAATATGGCAGCACTTTTAAAAAAGCGAAAAATTTACAAACACCGATAAAGACTCTTTATCTGCAATATCACTTACTGGGTAACAGAGAACGCTGAGCAAAATAAGAAGTTCTTTATTCAAATTTCACATTACATCCATTGGCACAGTGCCAGCTGCTTGTGCTTTAAAAGGCAGTATGTTACTTTTCGAAACAATCGGATTGAAACTTTATGTGCTATGTCTCTTTCTTTAGTCGAGCGTGCGTTACTGTTCAAATTCTTTTACTGCTGGCGACTTCTGGATATGGGGTTACCTTAAGTCCAAGGTCTATCAAGGAGTTGTCCGGGACCTGGCTAAGTTGAAGGATAACATATCACGGACTGTACAGGAGATTCCTGCAGACATATTACTTTCTGCTGCTGTGAATACTGTGCACAAAATGCAATATGTGGCTCACAAACACGGTAGCCACATTGAACATGATTTGAATGTGCAAAATAAAAGGTAATTTTATTTCCGTAATGTATTTCCGTAATGTAAAAGGTAATTTTATTTCCGTAATGTCCGGTATTCTATTTTCTATTACACAGTGCCGCATATTCTCCTAGCGGTAACTTTTAGAACTAATTTTTTTTTCGCAGAATCCTTTGTCCCCCGTCTTGCTTAATCTTCCTACAAGCTGTGGCATTATTCTCGTAAATAGATCGCGCTACAGAACGCTGTGAGCACTGCCAGTTTAATTATGGCCACCCTGTACTTCCTAACTTATTATTATAATTATTGAGTTTTCAATTCAATTTCCTATCAAATTCAAATCTACACGTAGCCTTTCTTACGGATTAAAATTTAATTAAAATCACTCTTTTATTCGAATGTTGCGTTCTGAATTTTTTTAAGTATTCCATTGGGAAATAAATCTTTGCATTAAATTTCAGATATTCAATTCACAAAGAAACTTGAGCAAATTAATTGTTCAACTCTGACTTTAGTAGTACAAAAGAAACTAAATTAAATTAAAGCAGGGACAGGCTATAATGCTGCTTACAGTAGTAAGTATATTGTATTACAATAATAACTTTGCATTTATAATTCACAACACAATACGTATGTTATTTACAATAACACTGCGATGTATATATAATTCACAATAAATTAAATTCCAGAAAAGCAAGCCTTACATTTTGCTTTAAAACCTTTATATAATCTACAGTGAATCTCTCAAATAAAAGCTTTACATTTTGCATTTAATCTTTTATTTAAATCAACAGTGGATCTTTCGGATCTCTCACTGTTTACAATTTCAAATGTTACATTTTTTTAAAATTTTATTTTTAGTATGTGATGGAATCATTGTGAAATTTCTGCTCAATTTTTTGCGATACGTATTCGTTTTTCTCGTGAAAATTGTATTTTATAAAGACTATTTTAAATTGTGCCGCTTAACAGTTATTAAAAATGAATATTCATTTTTTTTCTCTTAAGGATTGTATTTTTTAGACCATTGTGAAATATTTCAAATAAATTATCATTCGGCTTGTTTATATCGATTAAATTTCTGTTTGTCATTCAAAGTTTCTAACTAGAATTTATTATTCTAGTTTATTTTTAAATAAAATAATAATAAAATACGCAAATGTAAAGCTTAAAATATGCGTAAAAAATAACGAAATTTTAAGAGCGGTAAACTGATTTATTGGCATTGTGATTTTTTGACCTTTATAAATGGGGGATTGTAGTTGAAGTCTCAATAATGCCAACATTTTCAAAATATAGCAAGGTAGCTTAAAGGCACGATATTATTTTCTACTGATTTCAAATAGACGTACATAATATAACTAAGAGAGCTGGGAGATCATTTGGCTAACATTTAACTTTTATATCACAAATTATATCAGAAAGGATGTCATATATTTCTCTAAATTTGACTTTGACTTTTAACCTTTTTGATAGTGATCACTGGCGAAATAAATATATGCACTTCACTATGCTACAGAGTGTGCTCTCACTGTTTCATAGCGAATAAAGAAACCAGCGCCAAGTCTCAAGCAAGAATTCCTAAAAAAGTCGCCAATAACGTTTATCAGAAGTTATTCGGATAACTAAATTCTTCTGCTAAAATAGACATCTCTTTATGTCATCATGGCTTAAGAATCAAGGGATCTCATATTCCTTGATTAAAGAAAGAAAGCATCAAATTCATCTCAGATTGTATTTACAATTTTTTTAATAGATTCCTTATTTTTTGGATATATTAATCAAATAGGCATTTTTATGTCATTAGGCACAGTCTTTTAAATCACGATTTTATAATAATAAGTTTAGTAAGCATAGTAGAATTTATTTATTTTTGAAAACAACATACATTTATTCATTATTATTTCAGATATGTCTCCTTTTACATTACATTGATTGCTATATTTTAGATCAATTTTTTGTGACATATATTTGTTACTTCTGCAAACATTTCGATATATAATTTTATCTTCAAATATTCTGATTAAAACAAAATTGCCGTATCATGGCCGTTTAGTGATCGGAATGATGAGGGTTATAGGGGCGTGGGGTGAGAAAGCGATATAATCTATGCCTAACTCAATATTAGTAACCAGGGAAGGAAAAAAAACGCAGTTAAAAAAGTCCAAATTAGAAAAATTATCAAAATTTTACATTATCAACTAACCCGTTTTCTTCGATCTAACCTTTTGATTAAGAGTAACTTGATTCATCAAAAATCTTCCCAGAGAATTAAATCGGTACCAGAATTCCTTAAAAGCGCGTTTCTAACGAGCAGCTCGCCCGCACCTCCACTTTTCATTTCACAAAAACCCCTTCCCTCACCCGTTTCATTTACCCAACAAGGGAACCCGAGGACATCATTTACTTTCCTCGAAGAATAATCCTAATCCTGACGACCTCCCAGGATCGATCCGGGCCTTTATTGCTCTTCCGGATCCCGCTTTTCATATTCAGATTCTTCGCGGAAGGGCCCGTTATTATAATCATTATTAAGACTTTCGCTGTACCGGCTATTATTGAGTTCGGCGGGGTGGCCCGCACACACATACACACTCGCGCGCGAAAGAATGCGAAATCGATTAGAAAGTAAAATTGTTCCCAAGCGCTGCAGAATATTAACGCCCGTATTACAATCGCTGCCCCGTTTTAACACTGGCGAGCGTCCTGTTAATCGTCGCTTTTTGTCTAATGAAAATGCATGTCTTTAGATGGACTTTGCTGCACGCTTGCTTTTAATTAAGAATTTGCCCCTCCCCCCTCACCAATTTCTACGGCGGTTTCTTTATTTGAGGGAAGAAGGGGGTTGGGGTATACTTTGCCACGAGTGAGGTTTGAGTTGTAACGACATAATCATTCTAATTTTCCTGCTTTTCTCCGAGGGTTGTTCTTTGGCCTGGAGAAGAGCGCTCACTGTGATTTCCAGGACCATTTTCATGTAAGAATTCAGGTAAAACAAATTAAAGGAGATTCGATATCTGTTAAAGAACAAGCTAAAATACTTTTGTTGTTGAAGAGACAATAATGAGATAAATGGTTATGTTGAAATATTTGTTTTAGACGAAAATATTTAAAATATGTTTGTACAATAATAATAGTCTCCCATCAGTTTTTATTTGTACAATAGCTTTGAATTTTATTTCTTTTTTGATTATTAAAAAAATAAAAATTGATTTTTTTTATATTTTCCTACTGTAAGCATTAATACTATTTTTACATCGTTAGGTATTATTTTCTTGAATTCTAAATTTTGGGGAAAACTTCAGACATGCTTTATAAATTATACAATATATATTTGTTCATTTATCCAATAAAGATTTCTCCTATATATATTATTTAAATCCTATATATAGTTTTTGATCAAATAACATAAACAGTCTCTATGCTCGCTCTTTATTTAATGACTTATAAAATTGCCAGTTTATTCATTTAAAAAGATTTTACAATCTTTTAAATATTTTATTACGCAAATAAAATTCAGCATTTCATGTTAATTAGCAGTTTTTTCCCAATATTTAAAATATGGATTGAAATACCGTCTGCGTTTTTATCAGGAACTAGGTAGGAAATTATGTATCTAAAAAAATTAACTAATCGTTCATTAAACTTCTAAACCAAATTTTTAAAAAAATATTTTTATTTTCTCGTATTTTATGTATACTAAAAAAATTTGGTATTTAAAAAAAATTGTCTGCAGATTTGGATGAATCTATCCATTTTAAATCCACCATTAGTTCAAATAAATAATTAAAAACTGATTTATGGCTGCCTGCTTATCAAGACGATATGTTAAATTTAATCCCTTCATAAAGCTTTCTTTTGAAAAAAAAAGATATTTTAGATTGTCTTAAAGGAAAGAAACTCATTCGGATAGTTAGAAAAATTAATTTTATTTGTAAATTAGTTTTATTAATTAATAATTTATTTTTAAAACTCTAGATAGTTCACTATGACTAAGGATGAAAAGTAGAAACTCATAAAGTTTTTATTTTGTCGGAAAATCTGGCAAGAATTCATTCCAATCGCCTTTTAAGTGTTAGGTAGTGGTACAATATTAATGCAACAATAATTAATTAGTAATTAATGTGACAGCTGGCTGTAATATTTTATGAAGTGTTTGAAATTAAGAAACAGTGGTTACAGTTAAATTTAGTGAAATAACTGTTCATGGGTATTTAAAAATTAACCAATTGCTGTTAAGCATATTTCCTACTACCTCAGAAAAAATTACAGAAATGAAATTTGTTATGCATTTTTCGAATGTGTGAATGTCTATTTATTTTACATGAAATTCGTCTACGAAAAATTTGTTGATCTATCTGTGTGTATATAGACGCAATATTTAGAATTGCCTTGAGCTAAAAGGACTAAATTTGGTTTTTGATCCTATCGCCTGAATAGTAAAATAGATTCGTCTAGACTAGAAAAAAAATGCAGATTAAATTTAGATTTAGATGGACTTTCAAAGAAATCCATCCATATTTAAATATTTCGAAAGACCTATAATCTAAGTATGTGAAATTCGTCATATGGTCTTTTTACCGAAAGTGCAGAGTAACATCAAAATTTGAGAACAATTTGTTTAAGACAAAAGACTATATTCTATGATGTATATTCCCCTTTTTTACTCCACTATAATGCCAAAAAATACATTGTGTAAGTATACGAGAAAATACAGGAAAAAATAGTTTTTCTTTTACCAGTTATTCCCAAGTTCGGCAAGTTCCTAACTCTCTTCGGAAAGGAGAAAAAATGAGAAATCAATTAATGAGATTGATTATTTTCGTGTGCCACGAATAAGTCAGAGCGGTTTCTGGCAGGAGAAACGATTAACGAACGGCGATAAACGCTAAAATTTACTGAATACGACGCCAAATATATGTGTTTCTTGCCCCCCCCCATTATCTAAGAAGTTTGATTTCATTCAAAGATATCCACTGGATTATTTTCGTTACAATATTATGAAATAGTCTTTTAATATTACGGAATGAAATTCATATGGTTTCTGATTACCTTTCTAAGAGACAAGAAACTTAACAAATAAAAGATGTACAAAAAGATTTCTTATACAGCTTTTTGGATAATTTAAGCACGCAGAAACATACTTTCTTTTCACTAGAAAATGAAACTGCAATTTCAAATTGCGACAGTTACAGAATAACTCTGCTAGTGAAATAATTTTTTAAAAAATGGAAATGTATCAGATAAAAAGGTGCAACATAAATTTTGTTGGAATTCAAATTCATTAAGATATAATATCACATTTATGTGAAGAATGATATTACACATTGTACATAGTATGAGCGATGTATTTGTAAGTACAATATTAAATATTTGGAGTACTTAAAGAAAATGTTCAAAAGATGTGTTACCCATTAAACTGATGATACAAGAATTTAAACCTGAAAGATAAAATTATGTTTGATAAAAATATTTCATATACATTTATTTGTTGTAATGCATTAAATCTTTAGGTTATATCAAAATTGCATTTTTAAGCATAATAAATTATATCACGAAATTGGTGATGCAATTTTTAAAATCAAAATTTCAATTTTAAAATACTTTTTCGTTTTCCAAAATAACAAACTAATACTTAAGTTGAAATAGTAGTTAAAATTCTTCTGATGATTAAAAGTTTTCTAGCAGCAATTTCATTAAATCGAATGACTCTTTCACTTTTAAACAAACAATGAAATAAAAAAAATCATAATGATGAACAGCTGAGAAACTTTAAACACATTTTAGGTTGGCAGATAAATTAAATAAACAATGCTGAGCAAACCGTCCATCTTTCTATTTCACACAAAATCGTTTGTTTAGAAAAGAACCGAGGCTTTGATAGATTATCGTTTGGTTGTGGCTATCAAACGAAGTAATCCGCTTTATTTGACATGTTTTATGGTTTTCCAACTCCAGAAAAAGAAGTGAGTGAATTGTACTGTTAAATTTTTCGAAGAGTTCCTAAAAGTTGAAAGCCAATACGCTTTGTTTTCTTTTTTTATGTAGAAATTTCTGGAAATATATGTTATTTGACAGATGGAAAAATAATTGCACGATATTTAAAGATTATTTCGTCATGAATTGGATTTGAAATAAAGCATGCAGTTTTATCTAATGGTAATAAATGATTATGCTTTGTCTTTTTAAAGTAATTTTATGGCTGTAGTAAAATTTTAAAAATGTTTTTACACCATAATATTTATAATTTGGCATATGAAGTGCTGGCTGAAAAAAATTCTTATGCACACAATGAAACTCTTCTTTGAACTTAGAATATGAAATCTGATTCATTTTTACTTCTTGAGTAGTATGTACCTTCTGAGAAAGGCTTTTGAAATTTATGTAATTAAAAGTTAATCGAAACTTTATGGCTATTTTTAATAGCTCTAAAACATATTGCGGTTCAAAAACTAAGTTCATATCATCTTAAAATTTAAAAAAGTTACGTAGTTAAATTCAGTGCCTGTGTTACCAAGGGAAGTGATAAAAATGTTACATAGGCAAAAATAACATTAATATTGCTTTTTTATTACATTTAATTTTTTTTAAATATTACTTCGTTATGCAATTAGTTTCTTTGTAAGAAAGATAATTTTACAGATAGCATGAACTGATGCTTAATTCCGGGTTAATGATCTTCAGCCTTGACTGCAAAAAGGAAGGATCCAGAATATTCAAGAATTTTGGCGATGGTACCATTATTAATAGAAATCTTAAGTTTCTTTTAGAATATTCGATGTTCAGTCACTGGAACTATAAAAAAAGAATGATCAAGTTGAATGACTTTGTTGTTGAGAGAAGTCGCCTTTTGGAGTGTTGATCCATCGAATTCTATCTGGATACATCATACTGTAGAAATTATTCAGTAATGATTTACTGCCTATGTGTGTTATTAACCTCTGCACGTATTGTTCTGTATAAATTTTCGTTACATGTGATTCATGCAGAATAAAACATCGAAATCTGCTATTGAGTCCGTTGAAGTTTTTACCATTCATTCCAATGGTGGTTTTTCTGTAATAATATCGTTGTTTTCGAGAAAATTCTAATATTGTAGTCTGTGCAATTGTTTTGAATAAGATCAAGACGACTGAAAACAGTCCCGGTGAGCTATTTGAAATTTGAGCCCATTGAGCTGCCTGGAAGAAAGAGAGCTTTTTTCATATCTACAACTTTATCACCAAAATCGTAGATATGAAAAAAACATTAAACCCAAATATTTTTTATCTAATTTCTTGTCTTTGTGTGTGTGAGGAAGAAGTAATTCAAAACCTCAAATATCCAGGGAAATTAATTTAATTCGGTGATATTTACCTCAAAAGGGTAAAGGTCTGAAACTGAATCAAAATGGCAGAAAGAAAAGAGTTTAAACTTTATATTTGTCTATTAAGCACAAATCATGTTTACGAAAGAAAAAATTCATCATAAAACACCCATGTTAAATTATTGCTATTTACTTTTGATTTGCTGGTAACAAAGCAAAGTAGCTCAAACGCTCTTTCTAAAAAAATAAATCATATGCTCTTTAAGGAAGATGTTATTTCCTTCTTGCTTGCATAAAATTTAAAATTTCTGGACGAACAAGGCCATGAACACCAGATTTTTATTATTAGAATACAGCTCATAAACGGTTTGTGCTTGTTAGTGTAATAAAGAAAAATAGCGTTTGTGTTGTGGACATCTTTTTGTATATTGAGTGAAAACCAAAATATGACTTGGAGCTATAGTTATAATATCAACATCATATGTCAAATATCATTTATTTTTCAACCATACGAATGTACAATAGGACAGGCAATTGATTCTTTGTGGAGTTTTTCTCAAAAAAGTATTTTTTTCCGTATTTCAAATGCTAAAACCATGGACTAATTTTCTCTTGTGATAGGAAATTGTTCAAATAGTGATTTCACCTTTATAAAAATATACAATTGCCATGTTGAGACCATGCACTAAATTACATAAGCTTAGTACAATGAGTTTGATGTATTGTGTTTACGGACAGACAGATGTAATTCCAGAGTGTGTGTTTCGGACACACACACACACACACACACACACACACACACACACACACACACA
>JAOUZG010033767.1:1673200-1705985 GCA_026289955.1 Argiope argentata
CACACACACACACACACACACACACACACACACACACACACACACACCACTAATGCGGGACTTCGGGAGTAATAATTTGTTTTGTTTTTTACAAATTTAAGGAGATGTAAAGTAATTAAAATACAACATAGGGCAAGAGTTATTGAAATTTAGCTGTTAAAAAGCATTCATGCATAGAAAAATAACATTAAATTTAATTCACTCACGATTAATGCATGGGAAAATTTTAACTACACCACATAGCTAAGTTCAGATTTTTTGCTCCACCAGGAACACTACGTAGAAGTGGATGAAATGCTACCTTATAAGTAAGCATGTTCTCGCTTCTTTTTGGATGTAGTCAATCGAACCATCTCTACTCCAATGGCCGGATACGTTTATATGCAAAGAATTTTAGTATGGAGTGAATACCTTCATATCATTCGTGATTCTTAAAATTCTCAATAAAAGCATATACACTTACAATATTAACGAAATGTGATATTCTGGATAATCTATTTCGATGAAGAGTTCGCTTCCATTTTTCAAATCTGACCAAAGCATGTGTTACTAACTGTAATATAATAATGTATATCCAACTAGATATTTTCAAATGTTAATTATTTTCTATGTACGATTCATTTTCTTTTTTCAAAAATAATTAAACTATCCACTACTATCACCAAACATAGATATTTTTTACTTTCTGTCACCAAAATTAGATATTTTCTACTTTTTGGTATCATATTTAGATATTTTCTACTTTTTGTGAGTAAAATTAGATACTATTTTACTTTCTGTAACCAAAATTAGATACTTTCTATTTTTTGTTACCAATATTAGATATTTTCTTTCTTTTATGAAAATTAGAGAACTTATACTTTCTGTTATCAATATTAGATATTTTTTAACTTTCTATTACCGAAATTTGATATTTTCTACTTTCTGTTACCAAAATTAGATATTTACAAGTGATAAAATAATTTCAAGAGAAGGCTCATATTTGTTTTTCCAAAAACTTGACGAAGCATTTCTTATTGTAAAGTTAGTAGCGTAGAAGGTGGATGGAAAACTTTAAGAGAGCACTCACTCTGCAAACAATGGATACCCGAGTTTTCCAAAGCAGACGCCACTGAAGTCTAAATCCGCACGAATAAGGCTTCTGGAATCCCAGAAAAGCTATTATTACCTTCTACAACAGCTGCGGCCAACAGAAGGCTGATCCCACCGACTCGGCCCCGTCAGATCGCCCGGCGAGCCTCTGGAAAATTCGATCTGATGAAAACAGGCCACTATCAAGTCTCCTAATTGAAAAGATGCCGTTCAAAATGTGCTGGATGTCCATTATAATGGAACCAGTTCATGCTTTTGTTAGGCTCATGAAGTGAACATCGCCAATATAAATTCGGAATGCATTTCCCGTCTACGGTAACTGTTCGTCGTTCTTAGAACTGTTCCTGGAATGTGTTCTGTATGAAATTTATTATTATTATTTTTAATTCGTGTTCGTTTTGGTATTATAGCTCTTCTTGTTTCGTTAGAACTATGATAATAATTTTTGAGCCCTTAAAGTTATTATTTTCCTTCGCATGAAATATAGAAATATTGTAACCGTCATTAAATTCGAATTCGAGATTTTAACGAATTTTTAAACTTCAAATCGATCTGAATTCGAAAAATACATTTTTGATATCATGCTTGTCTGCATATGAACACAAACTCCCAAAAACATTGTGTTCTCGATCGATGAAATTCCGTATATAGAATTTAGGCCACATATGATTCTATCGAATCAGAATTCATTATTCGGAAGAAGTCTTATCTGTTCCAATACAAAGGAAATTGATAACTATAATAAATTTAGATACATACAATTTGGTAAACAACATTTAAAATATAGATTTTCATCAACATTTAGACGCAATTTATTAAAAGGATGACTGTCTGCCTCTACTTTCACAAGCATGCAAGTGCTATTAGCGCAGTGACTTAAATCAATGAAATATGATATGTGACCTTACGGTTACAGCTCTTCTTCTGTCTCAATTTTGATTTGAATTGTTCTGGGAAAAAATCGTCATCAATGCATATTCGTATAATTGATATAATGAGACTGCTAGATTTTTGCCAAAGGTTTATATTTCTTAGCTATTTTCAGCCCAATTAATCCTATGAAATTGAAAAAATTATTAACTTTTTTCATACCATTTTATTATTTTACCATTAGCAATCTTTCTCATGCCGTTTCTTGCTTTATTTGTTTTAATCACTTTTTTTAAAAAAAACATCTCCATTTATTTATTTCTTCTATATTTTTACTTGCTTTCAAAATAAGAAATTAAATTCAACAAAAATTAGAAAATTCATAACAGTGTGCCAGAGGTAGGTGTTTGTGATGAATATAACATGTGTATGTGACAATGACGTTGCTTAAATTGGTCCAATGAAATTGGAAAATTTGTAGGCATTTTTCTTATTTTATTATTTTGCAATTATCAATCCTTCTTATACCATTTATTACATATTTTTTTCTTTTTTTTACGTTTTAAAAATATCTCCATTCATCTTTATCTTTTGCTCACCTTCAGACATTTAACAATAGTTAGAAATCTCTCAGGAACATGCCATACTCGGGTGTTTATAATGAATATGGCATGCGCATATGCCAGTGACGCGCATATGCCAGCTTTATCCAATAAAAACGAAAAAAAATAAATATTGACATTGGTCTTGCTATTTTATATTTTTATATTTATCAATCCTTCTTATGCTGTTTCCTATACAGTCTGTTTAATTTTTTAAATCATCTCCATTTATCTTTATCTTCCATGTTTTTACTCGCCTTCAGACATTCAACAATAATTATTAATCTCACAACATATCAGACTTGGCTTGTTATGATGAATATGGCATTCGCATATGGCGTTGACGTCATTTGAACTGATCCAATGAAATTGCAAAACTTACTGAAAATTTTCGTGCCATTTTTATAATTTAGCAATCATGAATCTGTCTTCTTTTATCATTTCCTACATAATTTATTTTATTACTTTTTAAAATCGTCTCCATTTATCTCTATCTTCTACATTTTTGTTCACTTTCAGACATTTAACAATTATATGAAATCTCAGAACACTACTCGCTACTAGTGGTAAAATATATATTTGCATAAGACAGTAACGTCACGAATTTATCTAATGGAATTGAAAATATTATTGACATTTTTTTATACAATTTGATTATTTCGCAAATACCTATCCTTATTATGCTGTTCCCTAAAAAGTCTGTTCTATTTTTTAAAAATCATCTTCAACTTCTATACTTCTGACCGACTTTAGTCATTTAACAATAAATTGAAATCTTTCAGCAACATGCCAGACTTGGTTGGCTATAATGAATATATAGCATGGGCATGACAGTGACTTCGCTTGAATTTATCCAATGAAATTGAAAATATTAATGATTTGTCGTGTCATTTTGTTATTATCATGTCAGAACATGATATTATTTTTGGAATGATGTAGACAAAAATCCGTAGGGCAAAAAGTTGAAATTTTATTATCTGCACGAGCACGTCAAAAAATCAGCTTTTAATAACACGTTGCCATCACATTTATAAAAGCTCTGATTGAAAAAAATAATTTAAGGAATACAGCAAATAAAACCTAGAAAAATGTCATTTTGAGCTTGCGATTATATGAAATGAAATAAATGGGAAATGTTATATATTTTTAAACAATCAATGCAGGAAAATTTTTTGGACCGTTGGCAATACTAAAGTGACTCATTCAATGAAACAATGGAAATGAATAAAAATATAATTAAAATTGCACGAGCACGAGGTGCTTGCAGTCCAAGAAATGATGTTCCGACATGATACATTGAAATATGCATAGCAGATATCATTTTAATCTTTTACTTTACAATTGCCTATCCTTCTTATGCAGTGTTCGTACAAAGTCGGTTTTATTTTTATAATCATCTCCAACTTTTATGATTTTGACCGTTTTCAGCCATTCAACAATAATCTGAAATCCCACAGCAACATGCCAGACTCGGATGGTTATGACGAATATATGGCATGCGCATGACAGTGACTTCGCTTGAATTTATCCAATTTAATCGAATCAGCTGACATTTTTCATATCTTTTTGTTATTAAATAATTATCCATCCATCTTACGCACTTTCTTGCACAATTTATTTTTAAAAATCATATCCATTTATCTCTATCATCCACGTTTTTGTTCCCCTTCAGACATCCAACAATAATTAGAAATCTCACTGCAACATGCCAGACTCGGCTGGTTGTGATGAATTATCTCTCTTTCAGAACGAGTCAATAAAGAACAATTTAAATAAGAAAGCTTCTGTGAATATTTAATTGTGGCATCATCCACAATCCAAAGAAATCCATGTGCTGTAAATGATTGATGAATGAATGCATTATTCTTTTTACTTGGTTGCGCTTAATTGAATGCAATAAAAAAATTGCACGTATTTTCTCTTCGCTTCTGATTTTTGAGGTACTAATTAAGTTCTAGATCGCATATTTCGTGTTTTGGTGTTTGTTTTGTAAACACATGCTTACCGTGTCTGTCAACATTTGTGTTAAATGCTGTGTTTTCTTTCCCGCTTTTTAATTGAACCGCTCGGTTCGTTTAATTTTTGGAAACTTTTCTTGGAAGCACCGTTGTGCCAAACGAACCGAATCTGAAGAGAAATTTTTTGTTCGTTGTTCAGTTTTAAATTCCAACACGTTTTATTTATTTCTTTTCGATGCTTTGTTTTTATATCGAATTGGAGAGTTGTTAATCGCTTGAGTAAATAGAGTAGAGATATACAATTGATGTCTCGTTTAGAAATAAAAAAAGATAAACCATAAATTTTAAGCGATATAAAAGATTAAATTTTGTAAAAAAAATAAATAAATAACCTTTTATTCAATTTTAGACAACATTCTAGTTGTTACTTTTACTAAAAATAGATTATTACTTGCTTTCTTTTGCCTCGAATAAATAATGTTGGCTTTTATAGCTTGCTTTTTAACCCGCATTTGCATGTTAAATAGTTTTCCGCTTTTCTTCAAAATAAATTGATATTCACATTTCTTTGAGAAAAGAAAATGCTTGAAAGATAGGATTTTGTGAGTTTTGATAATATTTTATAAAACTTTTGTGGCTGCAATAAACAATATACTTGTTGTTGCTGTTCAGAAATCAAATTATGTGTTATTTCTTACATACTATAATTCAGTTCTGTTTAATGACTTTGCACAAGATTTTTAGTTGATTCATTTTTTTTAAAAAATAAAAACTTTAACTCTAAAAAATATTCATAGAAATTTGTGTGTTTGCTAATATGCATTTCAAGTGAATTCTTTCTTTATCAGACAGATAATATTTAGTGTTTTTCCCTTTTTTTAAATCATATTTATTAAATTTGAAGTATTTTGGTTTTTGTGGGTTTTTTTCGCTGTTTTTTTAAAATAAAGCATTAGAAATATTTATTTTTAAAAAAGAAAACTTAACATTTATAATTTATCTACAAAAATGTATGCTCTTTAAATAAAAAACAATAACATTGACTACATTCACTTATTAGATATCCTTACAAAACAAGATAGATGATTCTCATTCTTCTGTCTGGAAAGTTAATTTTATTCCATTTAACATATAAGAAAAAAAATAGCTAGTTGAAAATATTTGAAAATAAAAAAGTTTTTCTAAATACATTTATTTTTTTTTCATTGCACTGGTTCTTTTAACATCAATTATTTTTCGTAATTTGATAATTTTCAAATTATTCACTCATAAACATTTTGAATGAAAAATTTATCACTGAATTTTTCTTTTGTCTTGAATATACAATTTAAATAACTGTGGAATATCAAATGATAGTTATAATTAGGTAAAATATTATTGAAAGCATCTTTTTCTTTTTCATTTTTTTTCTTACTGTGAAAATTAACAAAGAATTTCTTTATATAAGCGAAAGAGTTTTTATTAAAAACATTTTTAACAATGATATTATTTTACATACGTCGATAAAAATCTTTCAGAAGTAATTAATAACTGTTTTCATAATTAAAATTACGTGAATAATTATTAAAGGCATTTTTTTAAAATTTTGGAGGGATTATTCTTAATACGAAATTTGCTGTTTTAATATTTTTTTTTTGCTTTTTTAAAATTCATTACAATAAAATTAGATGTTATTTTACTTGCTTACCATTTTAATTATATTTTGTTTACTTTTATTTTTAACAATAAAATTACATGTTATTTTATTTGCTTTACTAACAGTTTCCCTGGAGTTACTTTCTAATTTGTAGGTGTTTGATAATTATAATTAAATAAATAGTTTTGAAACCTTTTTTTTTCATTTTTAGTTTCTTTTTCTATGGGTTGATAACTCTTTTAGAAGAAACTTACCACTTTAATTATATTTTATTTACTTTTATTTTTAAAAATAAAATTACATGTTGTTTTACTTGCTTTACTAACAGTTTCCCTGAAGTAACTTTCTAATTTGTAGGTGTTTGATAATTGTAATTAAATAAATAGTTTTTGAAAAGAATTTTTTTTTCATTTTCGGATTATTTTTCTATATGCTGATAATTCTTTTAGAAGAAACTTACCACTTTAATTAAAATGTACTTACTTTTATTTTTAACGATAAAATTACATGTTATTTCGTACGTAAACGATAAAATTACATGTTATTTTGTGTTTCACTAAGAGCTTTACTGGAGTAACTAATAACTTTTTTTTGATAAATCGAATATATCTTAACCATTATTACAGAATTGTTATATTGACTCTTCTGAATATCAAGACGTACCACTTAACATTTAAGTGTTCGGAGTTCTTGATTTATGGCACTTATCTCCCAGCTTCCAGTGGGCACCGTGTTCTTTTCTTCCAAACTTGATTTCATTGAGCCCTTTTCCCATTCTCCCAGGTATTCAACTTTTCGGGAAAAGCTTTGCTGCTCCCCCCTTCTATCGATCCTGCCCCCGCTAGATGGCGCTAAATGGCAAAAAGATAAATTACCATTCTACCTGAAGAAGATATTATACCAAAGTTAGCTGGAAAAATCCTTTCGAACCAACCGTTAGGGATAGGAAGGTAAATCTGGACTGCGCATGAGCAGAAGTACCCGACATGTCTCATCAACTTATATAGCTTTTTGTGAACGAAAAGAAAAGATCGCAAAATGTATTATATTGCTTTTTTGTTGTTGTTGTTCCTTTTCTTTCTTTGCTGTGTATACTTTTCTTTGAGCGGTGAAAAATTTCTTGGTGCCGTATGGGGTGCGTGAGTGGTAGCATTTTAGACTGATGATTAAGTGACGGTAGAGACGTACGTAGAGAGGGAGAAAAAAAAAGGGCCACCAGTTTCCCTTGCGTCTTTCCTAAGAGCAAGTAAATGGAAGGCGACGTCCCAAAATGAAATTTATTTGGTATTTAGCCCGGATGAGATCGGATGGAGTGGTTTCCACGGAGGCCTTTTATGTGCAGCGGAAAAAGAAGAGTTTCTTAAGGGCGCCCATGCATTTCTGTAAATGTACATATTGACTTTGAGTGAGTGGACCTGAATTGCTGACGCCGGGGCAATGCTTTTTTTCTCTTGCTTCCTATTTATTCACCGGGGCTTCTGAGTACGGAAACGAATAGTAAGAAGTTTATGAAGTTTCTATATAGAAAAAAGAATGTTTTAATTGGTTCGAGTGTTTAATTCAATTCATTTTACTATTTTAACTTCTTTATTTAATGCATTGCAGTTTCATCTTTACCCTGCTAGCTCACAAATGTTGTATAATTTTGCATAACATTGATCAATATTCGAAATATTGCATAATAATGTGGAATATTAATATTATATATCTAACAATATTGTATAATATTGTGGAATATTAATATTATATATCTAACAATATTGTATAATATTGTGGAATATTAATATTATATATCTAACAATATTGTATAATATTGTGGAATATTAATATTATATATCTCTTAATATTATATAATATTGAGGAATATTAATATTATATATCTCACAATATTGTATAACAATGTGGAATATTAATATTATATATCTAACAATATTGTACAATATTGGGCTACCTGGTTATTCATTTTTTGCTTATTAATAGCACGAATGCTACTTGCGAATTCTGAAGTGGGTATTGATAAATTTGATCTTCTTCTTAGAGATGAAATCTTAGGTTGTATTATTAAACCACTAAGTTTTAAGAGGGAGAATGTTATAGAATATCTAAATATTGAAATAATTTCTGACACATAATAATTTCCTTCTTTACTCAGTTCACTAGAAGATAAGATCTATGGTACCGTTTGTCCACTCATGGAGATATGCCCTCTTTACTTTTTTCATTAGTAATAGATTTAGCTATCGCGACAGTAATATTATTTGTTAACAATTCTTGATTACTTTTTTTGGGTATCTTTAATATTCATTATGGTTTAATCTCGTAATAGTAACATAACTTACTTTTTCTGGTTTTTCATTATTATCCAGAATTTGGATAGAAATATATATATATATATATATATATATATAATTTTTCATTCGTTTATTACTTCTTGGTTTTATTTCTTTAATAATTTTATATTTTCCCCATTTAATAGATTTTATTTATAATTCATTATTAAAAATATAATGAAATCTTGTTGTAAATTTCTTATCGACTTCCCACAGTAGCTGATTTGAGTGTTTTGCGGCTATAGACAATGCATTTTATGAGGCCTTTCTTTTAATAAATCGTCAATTTCGATTCATATTTCAGTACTACTTATTCAACATACTAATTATTCGTTTTAACTATTATAGATTAAAATTTCAAATATTTTAGATAAAGGATTTAAAACTACAATAGATCAATTGGTTTTACAATCCTTAGTATTATAAGTTTTATGAACATAACTAATGTTGGTTTGGTTCGAATCAACAGGAAATGCATTAGTTTTTTAAAACCAGGTTAACTAAAATTATGAGAGAGTAAATCAATAATTCTTCTTATTATTTTTTATGATGTATGCATATATACTCGATTCTAACTATTTTCTAACTATTTCTACAATTTTGCAAGCAAAGGCATTAATTTTGACTAAATCACTGAAGCAGCTATAGTTGACGTTATCATTTCTGTCTTAAGCTATGCGAATCTTATACAAGATTCGTATAGCTTAAGACAGAAATAATATAAAGAAAGCAAATCATTGAAGAATCATAAAAAGCATTAATAATATCACTATCATTTTCACAACCAACAGAATTGATGAAAATTTTATTTTGAAAAGTTTTTTTTAAAAAAATATGTCCAATTTTTTGTAGATTTAGAAATAATCTTAATCATCTTATTTTCTGTTCTCATATTTTTTTCATAAATTCTATTTACCTTACTTGAATGAAAATTAATGTATTGAAAATCTATGTTTTAAATTAAATTGGAAATTAAGCAATTAATTCAGCGCGAGATAAAATTAGATTACAAAACAACAGCAACACGTATAGTGTAAAAGATTTTATTATTATTTTTATAATAGTTGGTTTAGGTCTTTTTATATAATTTTAACGTAGAATGCATCTTTTTAAGAAAATGAAAGGAATTAATTAAATCACTTGCTACTAATGTAATTTGCATTAAATTTAAATAAATCATTGATTTTTGTACCATTTTGAAATCATTAATCGATGCATTTTTAATCTATGCCAGTTATTCTTCTTTTGAAAGTTTTGTTTGTATTTTGAACTTAATGTAATTGTATCACGTGTCCCGTGATTAGTTGGATGCCAGATTGAATCATAAAATGATGAAAGTTAATGGAATAATGTGTTTTCAAATCTAGCGGCGAACTTCCGCATTGCAAAGTCTATTTGTTTCAATTGTTACAGATGAAGGCGAATACAACATTTTTTTTCTTGAGTTCCAACCAACCTGAATTATTCTAAACTGATTTTTTTTAAAAAAATCTTTATATCTAATATAAAGAGGGAAACATTTTATTGTATCGTTTGAATCTTTCATTTTTATAAAATTTAATTGGCATTAGAATTTTTTTCTCTCAAAAAATCAATCTCTCTAAAAATATAGAAAGATTCATAGAAATTAAAATTTTCTCATGTAATTTAATATGTTATGATAATTCGATGTTTATTATGTCAGAACATGATGTTGATTTTCGGATGAGTTTTTGGCATCAGCAAAAATCCGTAGGCAGAAAATAAAAATTTTATTATCTGCACGAGCAAATCTTAAAAAATCAGTTTTTAATAAAGCTTCGACATTGCATTTACAAAAGCTCCGATTTTAAAAAAAATACGTTAATGACTACAGCAAACAAAACCTAGAAAATGTTATTTTGAGCACGTAATTATGTGAAATGAAATAAATAGGAAATGAAATATTTTTTAAAAAAATAAATGCGAGACAAAGTTTTTTTTGGATCGTTTGCCATACTAAAGTGACTCATTCAACGAAACAATGAAAACGAATAAAAATATAATTGAACTTGCACGAGCACGTGGTGCTTGGCCGTTCAGGAAATGATGTTCTGACATGATACATTGAAATGTGCATAGCAGATTTCATTTTAATTTTTATATTTAATTAAAATAAATAAATTTAAAGGTAAATGAAAAATTTTCATTTAATTAAAATTTACAAATCTTAACTAGAAAAGGAATAAAAGAAAACTACCTTTATTAAATATGAGATAATTTTTAAGTATGAATTTCTTTTTTTTAAATTTATTGCATGAAATTATGTAAAATTAAAAACATTCACTGCCGTGTATTTTCATTGAGCTATTTAAAAGTTATGCACTTAAATCAATAGTTTTTATTGCCTTGAATTATATTATCTCTTCTTATTCCTTGATGTAATTCTTAACGCTCTATAATATTTTTATAAAGAATATTTTGCAATTCAATGTTTAATTCAATTTTATAATAACTTGATAATGAAGCTCGCTTGAGTGCTGTATTTAAAATTAGCATAGCGACAATTGAAATATAATTTACATTTTACTGACGAGAAATATCCTAGAAATATTTTAGTTTGTTTTGGAGTAATGCTTTTATATCCTGTTTTAAATTTATGTTAAAAAATTTAATTTAGAAGGTTTTTTTAAAGTTTATTCAATAAACATTTAATTATGCTGAAAATCTATTTTTTAAACATATTTTACTGGAACAAAAATGCATTCTCTCCCATTATTTAAATATGGAATTGAATTATACAATTGTTTTGTTGGAATTTGACGAATTTCATTGGAGTTATTTTTAAGAAAGGATTTATGAAAATGTTTTCAGATTAAATATTTTCGAAAATGTGTTTAAGAAAATTGATTATTAGAAGGAAAGTTATCATTAAAATGATTTCGCAGAATACCCAATTATTTCTTAAAATAACCTATGAAGTTATTCAAACCGTAAAATTAAATTACATTCTATGCAATAACTTCTTATTTCATTGAATAATAATTTACACTCCATTAAAGTGTAAAGTGTAATAAAAAATAGAGCTGAAATGGTTTATTTCTTTTCTGACTATTTTATTAGAATATATTTTTCAGTATTTATTACAATAACGGAATAATTCTAAATAAAATTTCGAATTCAGAAAGGTATAAAATTAAGTATTTAATAAATGTTTTATTGAAATTATAGTGTTAAGAAGTTATGTTTTGTTTAATTCTTTGAAATTCAAAGTGCTAGTTTAATAATATATTTTGTAACAATGATTTTATTGTATCTATGAATAAATATTATTTTCTACGTTGTATATTTCAAATTGTTTGATACACTTTTTACGTAACACATACTATAAATAAATTATGTTTATCTATAGAATAGTTAATTATTTCATAGAATGATTAAGTAAGGTGTGTAATCGACAGTTTATTATATATTTTAACTGATTTTATTAGTTATTTTATAAAAGAACAACGAGTTCCAAGAAATAATTTAATCAGTATTCTTTAATATCAATTATCAACTGAAAAACTATTATTGGTGTAAAAAAGGATTAAAAAGACAAAAGAATTTTTAAAGATTGGATATTTTTATAAATATCAAAATAATTTTATTTTATTTCGCCTTTTTGTAAATATACTCTATTCGAATATTATTTTATTTTACTACTTACATTCTTATACTATTCCTTAGATTCTTTGTTGCTAAAATTCGAAGCCCCAGACATCCCGCATGTTTTTGAAAGGAAGGGAAAAACATACTTTCGCTTCAAATCCGACTGAAAAGGTTTGAAGAAATGTATAAGGGCGCCCCTTTTTTCGAAAACGAAGTGACCATTACTGATAAAGTATACTATCCGAATTGAATCAGCTCTTTCGCCGAAAGAAACGGAATTTTGCTTATTCATAGAAATTTCAGCAGTTTAGAATTTAAATCTGCTTCTGCACTATAACTTATCCGTCTACTTCTCCGATAAATTTTTTCTTGGCTCTAAAAAAAAAACAAATCTACTAGATCTACATTTTATACTGAAAATGTTTTCCATTTAAAGAATAAAGTATCATCCGTATGAACTGGAACTTCAACTATCCGAAATACAGTTATTTGGTTGCAGTTAATCAAAAGATTAAATTAAGGAAATATACAAGCAAGTTGCGATTATTATAATATACGATAAATAATATCGCATACAAATGGCAAATAACATTGTTTTTGTAATTATTAAATTAAAAGTCGTTTGTAAATTTTGTAGCCTTTCTCGCTAAAAAATAATTTTTTAAAAAAATTCAATTGCCCTAATTGTTATTATTCGTGCAGATAAGTTGCCATTTATTTCTGGTAATAAATGGTAACTTAAGTATAAAAAATATTATATATGTTTATTTAATAAATACAGTTATTTAATTATTTTATTATTGCCCTAGTGTTTTAGTAAAAAAAGTAGGGAGTAGAATTTTTAATTTAAGTAGATTTTTTTAATTAATTTATCTTTATAGCATGACGGAATATGTAAGATATAATGATACGCTGTAATCAGTATCTTTTTCAAATTCACAACAGTGTGATACTGGAATCAAAATTAATGAAATGAATCAATAAATATTTAAAATATGAAAGTGATGTATTGTCATCGAGAATATACAGGAGCAAACACTTTTTTAAACCTTAGCATATCAGGAAATGAATAAACTGTTGATTAGAAAGTAACACTAATAGCACATAACAAGTCCAATTACTAAATAAATAAAATAAAATTTTAATAAAGTGTACGTTGTGTTAGTTGAAGTAATTTTGATTGAAGGGAACATCATTTTTAATGTTAAACCTTCAGAAAAATATTTGTTACTTCTACGCCTTTCTAACGTATTCATGCAATCGAGACCATTTTGAATTTACTTTCATCAGATATTTCAGAAGATGTTTTTTGATTTCTGTGGCTTAACCGATCCTGCCATAAATTTATCTACATTTATCAAAGATCTACATTTATCAAATTTCATGTGCAATTCATACTGAGTTATTAATGCGTATGTATAAACAAAAATAGAATCCCGAGGGACAGTCAGACAGTCGGTGGATTTAACAGTGGAAATAAAAATTTGTGACTCAAACAATGTCTAAATTTCTTCCATCTCCCTGTGTGTGTGTGTGTGTGTGTGTGAAACTCAGAGAGTTTCACAAAATCTTCGCATATGCAAATCCGAAATACTCTTTTTTGCCTACATCAATAAAGGTAGTTGGTTTTTTTATTACCGCAAATGGAACTAAGCATAAATAAAAAAAAATAGTAAGAGTATTTAAACTTCGCGTTTTATTTACAGTTTTTTTAATGTTGGATTTCTGAATCTTTATATTCTCACTTCATGTTGGAAACTATTTCTGTAATTTTCTTTAAGTGATTTTTAAAATTTTGGCATTTTTTATTGCTTGTTACGACACAATTATTTTAAATATGATATGGGATAAGTGATTTTTTTTGTTTAATATTTGAATACAGTTTATTAATTATTTTAATCGATTGAATTAAAGAACTCCAAAATGCATATTTAATTTCCTACACTGTACTACTAAGTACAAAAATACTTATCTATGTGGAGCTGAAATTTAAAATTTGAATTTTTGAGCATTAGAAAATTTTCGCGAAGGATTCAGAATGAAGCTCCATTATCTTATGAAGTATCTGTTTTAAAATGAAAGCAAGATTTTTATTCATTATTTTTCTTACAATTCTTGAAAGAAGAAAATGATAAAAAAAATTTAACCAACATGTAACGAATAAAATGTAAAGAAGATTAATACATACAAAAAAGAAATACGAAAAAAAAAATATTTTTTCTTCTATTTCTGTAATGAATGAAAAGGCACTAAATTCTTTTTAAAGAAGAGTATATTTGCTTTTCAAACACTCGGTCTTACTTTTATTTTTTATTATATTTGAATTCCTCTTATTTCTTTCTTAAATTTTAATTCTTTAATTTTAACTTTCCAAAAAAGAAAGACATTATCAAATTGCATTTAATTTGAATCCCAAATTGAGTACTCGACTCGTATTCATCACATTCTTGACACAAGAATCTAACGCAAAGTTAAATCTTTCTTTATTCTACAGCCATAACGAGTGGTTCTCGCCAAAAATTTCACAAAAGTGATTTTAGTCTCTGAGTGGCGCGTGAAGTTTCTATTTGGGGTGATATTTTAGATCTTGAACGTTGAACAAAAGTAGTCAGTTTCATCTTCGCTTTGAAATAATCGAAAAAGATTAGCCCTTGCGTTCAGTAAGTGGTTCGTTTTAATGGCTTTTACATTTTTTTTTTTTCAAAACATTTCCCTCGGTTTTCTCCGAAGCGAATCTTGTTGAAGATAATTGATAACTTGAGTGAATTTTTCTCCGAGTGAAGAATTAATTTAATCGAAGGAGGGAAAGAGAACTTCTCCAGTAATTATTTTGGATTATGGATGGGGTTACGCTCTCTCGTTTTCAAAAGGCGACGATAGTCTTTATTTTTCGCCATTTTTCAAAAATGCCGAAAGCTACGTTTGAAGTTTAAACAAATTAAGTCTGAATTGTTGAGGAATTATAGTTGCTGCAGTGTATTTGCTTTTAAGAATTTAACCTTAGTAATATAAAACTTTTCCCCCTAATATTTTTCTCTTTTTTGAAAATATTTATTCTAATTGAGAATAGAATTTTGCTGTCGTCTGGATTCAGGATAACTTTGTAATTCGAATTAATAGCCAATTAAATAATATCTGTGTGAAATTAAACTTTGAATAAATATGTTTCGTATATTTGAATATAATATTTTATGGCTCGCAATGAATAGAAATAATTTATTTTTAATAAAAAGAACTTCTTAATCTCAATAATAAAAAATATTCCCCGTCTTATTTCTTTTTAAACATAATTATTTTTATTGAAAATAGAATTTTATCTTCGTCGAATTTTCTGATGAGTTAGAATGATTAATCAATTAAAAAAACATCACTATAAAATTAAACTTTAAAAAATATTTTTTCATATTTTTGAATATAATAGTTTATGATCGAAAAAGAATATAAATAATTTTTTTTGATAAAAAGACGAACACTTTCTTAACTTTAATAATATTAAAAAACCTCGTCTTGTTTCTTTATGAACATTTTTTTATTCTAAAGGAGAATCTTTTTTTTATTCTAATGAGAAATAGAATCTTGTCATCGTCTGAATTCTTGCTGACTTAATAGTTTGATTGAATAACCAAATAAATAATATAAATGTGAAAACAAATCTCGAATAAATATGTTTTATATGTTTTCAATCTTTGAATATATTATTTTACAGCCTAAAAGGAATAGGAATAATTTATTTTTTTAACAAAACGAACCATTTATTAATCTCAATAAAATAAAAAAAAAATACTAGCCGTATGGTTTTTTTTTAACATATTTATTCTAGTTGAAAATAGAATTTTGTCGTCGTCTGTGTTTAGGATGATTTTATGTTTTGTTATAGATTAATTAATAGCCAATTACATAAAATCAGTATGATATTAAACTTTGAATAAACATGTTTCATATATTTTCATTCTTTGAATACAATATTCTATGGTACAAAAGGAATAGATACAATTTATTTTTTAGTTGAAAGAAGAATATTTTCTTAACCTCAATTATATAAAAGAAATTTCCTCGTCTTTTTTCCTATTTGGCAACATTTATTCTAATCCAAAATAGAAACAAGTTGTAATCTAATTTTAAGGTGATTCTACAGTTTGAATTTATAGTTAATTAAATAATACGATTACGAAATAAAATAGTTTGAACAAATACATTCTATATGCATTCATTTTTTGAATACGATGTTTTATGTCCAAATAACAAAAATAATTTATATTTTCATTGATAAGAAGAATGATTACTTTACCGCAATAATGCAAAAAAATTTCCTATAGTCTTTCTTTTTTGGCAACATTTATTTTAATTCAGAATAGAATTTCACCGTCATTTAACTTTGAGAAGATATTAAATTTCGAATTAACAACCAATTAAATAATATGAGTATGGAAAATGAGAAAATAGACATGCTTTAATTTTTATCTTTGATTTTGATATTTCATATATAAAAAAAATGGCCATAAAACTTTTATTCTCAAACAAGAATGATAAGTGTGAAAATAAAAAAAAATATTGAAAATCACGTTTTATTAATATAATAAAATGCTATTTTCAGAACTCCGCCGTTTTAATCAAAAATAGCCGAAGCATGAGACATAGAATATATATTTTAAATAAACTTATAATTTAATTGCATTCATGATATGTTATGAATGTAATTAAATAACCATTATTTATACTATATATAAATAAGCATATACAAAAATGGATATATATTTTAGCCTTAAATGAATGCAAAATTTCCCTTATTTTAATATTTCATTATAACTTAATACCTTACATAAAATAGTTTTACTAAATTTACTTAAATAGTTTTTTTTAATTATTAATAGAACTAACGGTAAAATGGAATGTTTTTGTATTGGAAAAAGCTTCTTCTCAAATTACAGCCAGTCTAAAAACTTCAATTGTAGAAAATTTTGAATTTTTTTTTCTGTATTAAAAATGAGTTTTCCGATAAGTTTTCTTATTTCTTAATATGAAAGAAAGTAAAATTCCATATCCCCAATTCTATTTTGAATGATCTTATATGAGACTACAAAGTCAAGCTCTAATTTAAGAAAAGAAAGAAACCTTGATCGATTTATAATAAACAACCTTTTTAAAGAGAATAAAATATGGTTTTCTTGTGTTATCCACTCATAATAAGATATAGGGAGTTTGATTGTATACGATTTCTTAAAAAGCGTTAGCTTGTGAAATCATATAGGAAAGTACCTTTGTCCATTTATACGTAGATTCTAATTAGGTTTATGTTAATATCCAGTTCCGCAGTATCAGGTTCCGCTTGATGCTGAGACTCGATTGTACCTGATAATCCTGTGCCTAATACAACCACCTGAATGAAACCGAGTTCCAAAGCATTCACATCCAAGTTCAAATTCAGTAATTTTATGTGAAGAAACGACCACTCCTTTGTTTTTAAATTATTCTAAACAGCTTTTCTCGATTAATATCGGCATTAATATGAGAAAATTCCATCCCTTGCATTAACAAGTCATATAAAAAACAATTTTTAAAATAAATCAATTCCTACTTTGGATATTAGGAAAAATTTAGAAAGTTAGGAAAGATTTTATTTCAGTAACTTTTTATTAAAAAATTACAATTGTTGTTCAGCCTTACAACAAAAGGAGGGGTGCAGTAGCTTCTGTGGGTAGGAACCCCTGAGCAGCCGAATAACGATCCCCTTTGACTCAGTATCCCCCGGTGGTATAACTTTCAAGATAGAGAACTTTGGTACCAAGTTGGAATTCGTAGCACAAAAGATGCAAAATCCAACGCCTTACCAATTAAGCTATCCCGACCTAATAATTACAACTACTATAAAGACAATAAAATTAGTTTTTACTTAATTAATAAAAAATTAATGAATTAATATTTGAAAAACTGTATTAACATCAAATGTCGTTTACTACAAGTTTTAAAAAATGCATTGGAACTTGGTTAGGTGAATAAAAAGTGTTTTATTAATGTTTGAAATCTTGAAGGAGATATATGTATGGAGAGTTTGAATTAATAGTAGTAATTGAAAAAGAATTTGATTTTGAACATAATCATGCTATTATGTTTTTGATAAACGACTAGAATTTCTTCTTTGTTTAATGGAATTCACACACACACACACGCACGCACACGCACGCACGCACACACACACACACATATGGAGAGTGTAAGCTAATAGTAGGAATTGGATAACTATCTGTGTTTGTTCTGTGAGGCATTCTTATCAGCGTATGCTTACATTACTGTTAACAAGCGCACAAAGTGGGGAAATAAGATCTAACACAATCTAAAAAGATTGACACTAGCTTTAGAAGTAAAACTCCCATTCCTTAATACACATTTGCTGCCCATTTTCGGCCAGCATACGCAATAAACTCTCACAGAACGGGAAACCCTATCTCCCCCAATGGAATGAACCGGGGGAATCTTGCGAGAAGGGCGCGTGTTTGCTGAAGACAGTGTTATTAAGCGTCCCTTTTATCGACCTGAATGCCAAGTTAATTGGGGTCCTCCGACAGTTTTGAGAGTGTGGCTTTGTCGAAATCCTCCCTTCCTTGCAGTTTGATGGATGATCCGCTGTTGCGAAGATACATTGTTAACGTAATGGGATAATTCTCTGTCTTGTAAGATGACTCAAGTTGCGGGGAAATTTTATGCAGGATCTTGCGCCGAAGACCCCGAGTTGCTTGAGGTGTTTGTTCATATTATGCATTTTGTTTTGTTGTGGTTTTCAATCTTTTGGTGGAGGATTGGTCCGTTGGAGTGTTTTGGTACAAGTTCTAACTGCATTTAAATTGCTGTAAATGCATACTGAGATATAAAATCAGTGAGATCAGCAAAATATTTTGAGATAAACAAATCAGTGGCATTTATAAAACTCGATGTAAATATGAATGAGAGACAATTATTTAACCCTTTACAGTCAAACATCTTCTCTCAACCAACATTCAAAACACTGCATAATTTTGACATTGATATATTTTTAAATTTTAATTGTTAAAAATACCTTTATAATGTTAAAATGAATTAGATTCATTTTTCAAGGAAACTAAACTTAAAGCATTTGCACGTATTTACTTATTAATTAAATAAACACGCCTTTGTATTAAATTAATAATTATGCATTGAATTATCTTCACCCTGCAAAGGTTTAATAAGGGCAAATTATAATGAAGATAGAAAAAGAATAGGAGAAACGATTTTAAATGCGCGCGAAAAGGTATGTGTAAATATCTATTTAAAAAATCATAGATATTTGGACGTTACTTTCCTCTCACCAATGCAAAATTAGAGACGATGAACGCATATAATCACCAAAGATGAGATTTTTAAAAGGACCAAGTTTTAGACAAGTTTAGATTCAAGAAACATCCGATTCACACCAAAATCAGCATGATACGTGCGACAAAAATGCGATTCGCAGCAAAATCAGCATGATACGTGGGACAAATTGGATGTTTTCTCTCCTAAAATAATATATTTGTGGTGACCTTAAAGCCAAGAAAGTCAATTTAACTTAGAATTCTCTTATACAAAGAACAAACACTAACAAACATAAAACAAGATACTTATGCAAAATTTATATAATTACTTTTATTTTTACTTTTTCAGGATATAGAAATTGACAGACAAAAAAAAACAAAAACGAAAGGCTCTTAAGAATGTCAGTAAATTCAAAGAGGGAACAAAAGGAAAATATCCCAAATAAAAACTGACAAGATATAAATCTAAAAACAAGTATACAAAACTTTGTACACTTGTAAAGCAAAGGACAAACAAGTGCACTAAATGCTGTACATTTAAAACTGGTAGTTACATAAATTATCTTCGTGTACTCTACATAGCTAATTTCAGCTCCTTATATTTTTGTATTTTATAAAAAGCTTCTCTGACTTTCCCATTGAAAAGAGCTTTTTCAGTTATTGGATTTGAAAAAAAAAATTTTTTAGCATAAGAGATTAAAATAGACTAAATAAATTTATTAAGAGAATATGTAATTTTCACTTATTTTGAAATATTCAGAAAAAAGTTAATTAAATTCGTTTTAAATAACATTAATTAAATTCGTATTTTGATTGAATAATAAAAAAATCAGCCGGCGAATGGATTGTTTCAACTTTTTAAACCGGTAATCTTCATACATCAATCACTCACTCTTTCAACACGTTAGCCACCGCGTGACTCACCGGTGGTTCACACCATCTAATTAATTTATACTTGCTATCTAATTAAATGACCTTTTCTCTTTACAGTTGAGAAAAAGAAAACAGACAGTTAATTAGATAAATGGCCCGAATCACCATGGCAGCAAGTATGTTAATCTACAACATATAGGTTAAGATTAGCTAACAATTTGATAGTTTTAACGTACAGTTATAGAGAAGTCGTTTAGTGATGATAATACTAAATCATTTAAAATGAACCAAAAATGTGGTAGAATTGTTGTAGTCTATTTATTTTCTAAAACAATTTGACTTTGAAATGTACTTTAAATTAAAAAAAAATAGCACAAAATTTGTGCAAACGGTCTAATTAAGCAAACTGATTTGCCAGATTTAAATATTGATTTCTTAACTGGTTGATTAATTTCTTCAAGAATAATTAAAATAAAAGTAGTTTTTGATTCTGAATTTCATGCCAATGCAAAACTTATGAATTCAAGCATATCATTTCTTCTTTTTCTTTATTTCCTCAAATATGATTAAGCCATACCATATCATTAATGCCATATAGCCTTAATTTATATTTTTAGGCAACATTATTTAATGTTTTTGCTATCTTTTTCTTTCTTTTTTTATTTCATTTCCTATTGATGAGGTCAAATGATAACTTTGTATTGGAGTATTTTTCCATTTCAAAATTCAAGTCCCATGAGTTCAGTTTAAACAGTTATTTGTAAACTGATTTGTGCATCCTTTAAACAGTATTAAAATGGTTCAACTTTGTTTTAAAACAATTTTGTAGTAAATTGTAGGTAAACAGTTTTCTTCTTTGAGCGTATAGTAACATATTTTGCTGTTTACTGTAATATAGATTAAGGATTATGAATGTTTTATTTATAAAATTAATTTTTTATATCTGAATACAAATGCTTGTTCTGTAATAGCAACGGGGTACGTTTTTTTTTCTAATAAATTAATCCACAAACCACTTTGCATAAATTGTTTTTTTAACAGCTCAAATATTTGATAGATTTTAATTTCGATTCTAGTCCAATCTAACCTATTCTCTTTACATTCAGCATTCATTCTCTATTTTTATAAATATAGGAAAAATAATGATAAGTTTTTATCTTTCATATTGTAAATATAATACTAGTGACATTGTAATTGTCTATGAACTTATTGCAACTTCCCTTTTATCATTTTAATTTTTTATATAAAATAATTGTAATAAATTAGGATTTTAAAGAAAAAAATGTGTTAATTGAGCCTTTTTATTATTTCATTTTCTACAATTCCTATTATTCATGTGCTTATATTTTTGCTTCATCTTGTTCATTTATGAAAGTTAGCAAAGTTAAAACGCTCGCAAGATAAATAAAATATTATCTAAAGAATTCTAACTATTCTGAAGTCAGAATTCTTATTTTATCAAGCAATTCCCTTGGTTAATCTCTAGTGTATTAGTTTCTTCATTTTATGCGCCATTTTTTTCCTAAGATAAAATTCTTCGTTCGAAATTCTATCCTATCACTCTCCTTGCAGGACGCAAGTGGTGTAGGAAAAAAAGTCTCGAAAACCATTTGTCTCGATCATTTGCATTCCAATGAAAGTGGGGTTTTATTGAGAGCATTTTTTGTTAAAATTTAACTTTCAATATAGAAGCACTTTAAGAAGTCAATGTTCTTTAAATAACTAAAATGCATTCAACATTTTTCTTTTCTAAAACTTTGGAGGGCTTTCTATTTATTATGCATTTGATTTCATTTCGAGCCAGGAATTACTTTTTGTTCTTTCCTTTTCCAAATGAAATAAACATTCGGGAACTTTTTTTAAGCGTCCCATTTTAATTAAAAGACTACTTTCACTATCTCGAGGTAATTTGACTAATGAGGATTTACAGACGTGTGTGCGAGGTAATTGAAGACTATTCCTACTCAAGTGTCTTCAATTTTATGCTTGAAAAGAATGATCTAGAAGTCATATCCATCAGTTTTATAGTTTTGTTCATTTGATGTGAATAGTTTGTGAAGCATTATTATCTGGTACTAATATGATGTTGTCTTGGGTAAAACCGGGCTCTTAATTTTTTTTTTCTGTTTTTCGAATTTAAAAAAAAATCTCCAAACCCCAATATTTCATAAAATATACATTTCTGACACGTATTATTCTTAAGAGTATATTTTTAGTTATGCCTATTATATTAAAAAATAGTCTTTTTACAAATTAAAAACTATCGAATTTTAAAACATTTAAAGGTGTCGAGCATTGGTAATTATTGGTAATTATGATACGTTTGTGATTATGAAAACTTATGATCGATTATATTTTTACTTGGAAAAACCAGACAGATAGACGCTATCTAAATAGATTTTTTTTTCAAAATTTGATAGAACTCTACAGTTTCGGACTGCATCCATCTACCTAAAAACTCTTTATGTTTATTTTACAGACTAGAAAGTAAACAAATATATATATCAGTTCATTCATACGTTTAATCAGAGATTATACGTAAACTAAAGTTTAGGTATGCAAATAAAAACTAAATTAATAAAATTAAATAGAATTAGGTTTGAAAATAAAAAGTAAATTAGAAAAAATAAATAGAATTAGATGTGCAAATAATAACTAACTTAATAAAATTACATAAAATTTGGTATGAAAATAAAAACTAAATTAAAAAAATTATTTAGGATTAAGTATGCAAATAAAAACTAAATTTAAAAAAATAAATATGCAAATAAAAATTAAATTAGCAGAACTGTATGGACTCAACCCTAATGCATCAACATTTGCATAGAGCAATTACGTCACATAATATGTATTCACTACTGACAATGGCCGAACACATCGTATTATCAAACTTGATCAATGGAGAGAACTAGTTTACCACTACTGCATAATTCCGATATTTCTTTCCGGATTTAGGGAGCCAAATAAGGTTTCACGTTTATGGATTTCGATTTCATCGGAAGACTGCATGGAAAACCACTTCTTTATTGAAATTATTGTGGATGAATTTATACTGTCCACAAGATCAAACTACATGCACAAAATAAATAGAGGAATTAAAAAAATCCATAAATATAAATTTGATATATCATCACGCTAATGAGAATGAACGTCAGAATTCATAAATTTTAACTTCAACACAACTATTCTCCAGAGATATTCGAATATGTTTTATATATCTACAACACGCTTTTGTTGACTAGTTAATTCACTTTAAATATTAATTTTTTCACGCAAAACTTGATTTTATTGATTTCTTAGGCAAAATGTGGTTACACTTCAAACTGAAAGTAATACTATTTCAGTTTCTTTACACTTGTTCTGCTTTCTCTGTGCATGAACCTTATAAGTGAAGTCGGGTCAAATATCAAAATCACATGAAGGTCATAATTGTATTGAAATATGCAACATCTAGTTGCGAGTTGTTTTCGATTGTACTGTGAATTCAACTATATTATTTTTTACGATTTTTGTTAATTTCAATATCAAATTGAAGGAGCACGGTTTTATTCTGAGTGCACTTAAAAACAGGTTAGCTGGAATCAAGCATGTTGGCTAAATAATTAAAGGAAAGTTGGTTCCATTTTTTATTGTATAGTCTTATTTTTTATATATATATATTATTTAATGTAATATTAGAGAATGAGAATTCATTACAACGTTGTCAAAGAATATAAAAATGTAATTAGAATTTTCATTTCTTCTTTTAGCAATTTTTGAAAGGCGAATAAATAATTTATTAAATAATAAAAGCGGTTTGAATTTCGTTACAACAATGGCGAATATTTTTATAAATTTTTATTAAAATATATTTTAAAGTTTATTAAAGTTTGTACTAATTTATGAGGAGATAAAGTTATTATTAATAAAACGATGTTTTATGTTTAAAGTTGCAATATATATTTTTTTCATTTTGAATGTTTTAAAGTCAATTATATGTTGTAATTATATTTTTGGGAAATAACAAAGAAAAATTCCCGAATTTCGCTTAAATTTTAATTAATTGCATTTTTCAGAAACGACTTTTGAGTTTACATTCCAATCCTAGAAAATATATTTATATCAAATTATTTATTCCCAATTGCCTGCCTCGTAGTGCGAACACACATGACACAAATACACACATCATCTTTTATTGTATGTAGAAATAAAAGCAAATAGGTTGTTGATTAAATTTGTAGCCTTGGAAAGGGCTTATATTTGAGAATTCCAGGTTTTGATACCAAATTATATGAAATTGTCAAAAAACATAAAAGTATAAATGTTAAATATAATGCCGTTTTTTTAAAAATTTTTTTACAAATTATATGTCTATTAGAACATTTTATTAATTGGTAAAAATTACCTTCTGTATTTGTCCCTTCATCGTGTCAGAAATTTGTTAATTGGACCAGTTCTTTTCGACCATGGCGTACATTACATGAATGACGTCACACTAGGACAATCATCATTGTTCTTTAGATAAGTATATTTTAAATTGAACTTTGATTTTTATAATGATTAGGAGGAAGTTAATTAAAATTTAAAAAGTGATTCATTGGCAATACTACCAATTATTAAAAGTAATTAATCAATAATATTTCCAATTAAAAATTTTCGTTAGCATGCATATAACAAAAAAATGAAGATAAATGTCAAATTTCTACATCAAAAAAAATATTTGATTTAGAATCTCTATGCCAAAAACGGTATATTAAAAAATTATCGCGAATCTGACTGTAGCAAGAGTTTAAATTAATGGAATTGGTTTCCCGAAATTTCTTGCAAACTGTCTTATAAATTACGCTATATTTGTGTATTATCAACCGCATACCATTGCCAGTAGTTACAAAAATATCGATTGGTACATGATCTTTCACTATTACTATTTTTGAGATTATTCGTTAGATAAACCAGAAAGCCGAATATGCATTTTGAATACTTTCTCTCCAAACAGTTGGAACTGAAGTTTGTCACAGATCTATAACTGTAGTAAAAAATTTATAAAGTTATTTTATTTACATGTTTGTAAAAACGCAGCCCGAGAAGCAGACCAGGTAACTTGCCGGATTTCATGGTCCAAACTTGATACATATTGAGTCTTTAGAGATGTTAACTCTGTATATAAAATTTTATCGATAAAGCTCTCTTGAATTTGAATTAATTTATATTCAGGCAGGCGTACAATCAAACTTCCTTTAAACCGATTTTGTTTAAAATTTGATAGAAATCTATAATTTGGTATAAAGATTGCACCCCAAAATGCATCCATTTATTTCAAATTCCATCTCAATTCCATAGACTTACTTTTTGGGCTACGGGTGGTTTGAAACGTGAGTATTCGTCAAAAACTAGATTTACTTTACTTTTCTTCCCCTTTTTCTTATCACGTCAGAACATGATGTTGTTTTCGTTACAGGGTTTTGATTTATTGAAAGCAACGAATAATTAGAGCACGAAATTGCGTAGGCAATATTCCTCAACATCTTTTAATCGCATACATTTTTTTTAGCTTCTTTTACCAGTATTGCATTATTATTATGTATGCTTCTTTAAAAGCAGATGCGTTTTTAAAAGGTTGGCCCGCTTTTACCAGTATCGCTTTTTCAAATTGGTTTAAACTACTTATTAAATTAATTTAATTAAGACAAATAATGACTTAAAAATAATAATATTCTCATAGATTAACTTGAAATTTGAGATCGTAGATTTACTTTTTCTTTTTCTTTAACTTTTTTTTACTCTTAAATTACTTCTGCTTTATAATTCATCATATACGAGAAAGTAAAAGTAGTATTCATTTTTAATGAAAATGTATTATTATCGAGAAGAGATGAACATAGAATAAGACGGAAACTTCATAGACAGTTAAAATAAATTAAGGAACTCAAACAAACTGAATATAAACATCTCCGGAAAAAAAATTTATCAAAAATCTATATTGCTTTTGTGGATTTTCTTTCACTTAATAGGGTTCTCAGGTGTAAGAAAGAAAAATAACTTTTTTTAAAGATTTTTTGGACGATTCATGCTGATTCGAAGAAATCTGCAGTAATTAAAATATATTTTCTAGAGAAATTATCGAAAAAAATCAGTATTAAAATTCAAAAGAAGTATACATTAATTAAAAATATAGTCAAGAAAAATTATCGAATTGCAGTTCGAAGGAAACATGCATTAATTAAATATATATATATATATATATTAGAAAAATTATCAAAAAATCAATCTTACAGTTTGAAGGAAATATACGTTAATTAAAAATATCTATTAGAAAAATTATCTAAAAAAATCAATATTACACTTTGAAGGAAATATACATTAATTAAAAATATATTCAAGAGAAACTATCGAAAAAATATCAGTACTGCAAATCAGTATTGCAGTTGGAAGGAAACATATATTAATCAAAAAATATACTTGTGAAATTATTGAGAAAATTAATATTACAGTTCGAAGGCAATATAAATTAATTAAATATTCGAGAGAAATTATAGAAAAAAATTAGTATTGCAGTTCAAAGGCGATATATATTAATTAAAAGTAAATTTGTAGGAAATAAAAAAGAAAAAAATCAGCATTATCAATCATTGTAACAAAATTCTAAGTGGCTTTTCTCGGGTTTAGAGCAGTTCAAAAAAGGCGAATTCCGTTAAACATGTTTTGCTCTTAAAATGCTATTTCTATGAATTCTGCGTTCTGTCAGGACTGATTTAGTTTCATTCTATGCGCCGAAATATATTTCTGGATTAAATTTTGACCGAGCGTATTTTCGCTGCAAAAATCTGTCGGGCGGTCCATAAAACGAAAACATCCAAATGAACGTTTTGAAATATTTCCTGTCTGTATTAAATTCTGAAATATATTTATTCTCCATCAACTTTTCCATCGGGTCCTCCGTGCTGCCTTTGCCGCTTGATTATGAATCACGGGGGGACTTCCACATATATTTTTCTCCCTCTTCTTTTTAATGAATGGCTCCTCGGTACCTGTAGGGAGAGGAGTATGCCCTCGTAAGTCACGTGACACCCGCCCTTGCTTGGCATTAATAACCGCCCTAGCATTTCCATCCAACATTTCATAATTCAGCACCCTAAGAAAACCCGGGAGCAGAGTTAAGAAATCTCTCACAGTGCAAAAGAGGATTCGGAAACGCATTAATGCAAATATCAACTTACCGCCCCTTTTGCCGGGGCTGCTCCCAATAGTCCCGGCTGCTTATCAACATCATAAGAAAGAGAGCGCCCCGAAAGAACAGTAATTTTCGAGGAGTAAACGCTTCAAAGCGCACCGCCATTTGTTTTATGAAGAGAAAATGTCTTTGAACTTCTGGAGGTTCCTGCAAATAAATGGTTTTTCTGTCTCGTTCGGATTTCTCAAGCTTCGGCCATCCATTAGGAATGAGTCGCTGCTGAATTGTGGGACATTCTTTTGTTTTGTTTTTTCCCGCCAATAGGAGACCTTGGCAATCCGTGGGAGGGGTGAAAATTCAATATCCTGCATTTCGATGAACTGCTTGCTTGCCGCTAAGTAAACTTTAACGTGTGTTTTGTTTTTAGATGTCTGTTCCGTTTATTTGTGTATGAGTTTTATTTCGGGATTGAACTTTTAGAAAAGAAATAATTTCGGCGATCAGAAGTTTATTTGTATTTAATTCCGTGTCTTCTTGATTGGAATTTCGGCTACCCATTTCCGGTTCTTTCTGCAGCCCAAAAAGGAACTTTTGTCAACGGTGAAATAAATATTTTTTTTGTGTCTTAGTCAATGGAAGTTATCTAACAAGATTAATGTTTTATCTCAAAAGTATTCTAGCTTTTTAAAGTAATGTTTGCAATATTAATTATATGTATTTTTTAATTGAAATAAAAACTTATACGAAATAATTCATCGTTAATTTGCATTGCATAATTAGTTTATCCATTCGTAAAAATAAATGCCACTTAAAAAATATATACAGAAATAGAAAATTTCTCATACCATAATAGAGGTGTTACCGGCTACTTAGATTTAAAAAACAAAATAATTGGTTTGATAAATTATCTTTTCATCTTTTTATGATTCTTTTATTTTGTATTTAATAAAAATCATCCATAAATAGTTGATCAATATCATTGGAGAAAAGTTTTCGGAAATCACTCAATTATTCTTTGTATGGTTGACGTCATATAATATATTATTTCCAATAAAATGCGTGAAATATACATTACGTGAAACATTTCAATCTGGACTTTTAATTTATATCGTATTATTAAACAAATAAAGTAGGCAACTACATACTGGCCCTAGAATTTTCCAAGAATCCAAGCTATTTCAAATTTAGTTAATGCTGTGCTTTCATTTTTTAAAAATTACAGCCATGTATTTGTTCATAATCAAATTGAAATTAGACATTGTTTATATTTTAGAATAATATTCACAAGCCTTTTTTTTCATATTTTGAAATCCACATTTCAATTTCTTTGTTTATTTAATGATTTTTTGTTTGTCTATTTTTATTTTTTTTATTTGCGATTAAATGACCGATTTTACTGATTTGTTAAATTTTGTATTGAAGGTTTTAGAATGCTTTCAAACAGATTTAGAATTTTTATGATATTTTAATTAAAAAATTAATATCAAATTATTGAATTAAAATCGAAAATCAAAATTTAAAAAAAAGAATATTAATATTAAATTTTAAAAATCTATGCATTAATTTTTTAAATTAATTTTTTAAAACAAAAATTTAAAAATTAATATCAAGTAATAATTTCAATTTTTTTATTTTTTTGCATTTGAGGTATTAGAATCAACTGTGTGAAATATTGGAATTTTGTTTATTTTAATTTGTTGTAGTATATATATATATATATCAAATGCACGATTGTAGTATATATATAGTATATATATATATACCATCAAAATGCACGATTTTAAAGTTTTAAAAGAGGAAAACGACTCCTGAATATTTTATTGCTTAAGGGAACCCTAAAAACGATCGATAAATATATTCATCAGCTTCAAATATAATGGAACAATCATTTTGATTCGAACTATCTTTAAATCTTAATTTTAAAAATATTATATAAAGACTCAAGTATATCCCTTGTTCTATAAATTGCTATACAGCTTTTAGATTTGATACTCGTTTTGGGCGGTTTTTCTTTTAGAAAATTGAAATATAAGCAAAAAATGTAAATGGATATTAAATTGAATTTTTTTATTTGTATGCGTCAATTAATGCTTTAGTTTTCGAAGTTTAATTTGTTTTCTTTCTAGCAAAGATTGATCTCCAGCAGTTTTATTGTAAATGCGATAAACATTAATAGTTAAGAATTATTTGAAAAATCCTCAAATCCATAATATTAATATTTCTCCAATGAATCATTTTAAAATCTTTTAACCTGTATTTTAACATTACTATCTTATCATACGCCATTATTAAAAGTTTTTCATGAAATAAAATATCGAGGGCACTTTTCAATCGATTGTCCTGTCTGTCTTTCAAAATTACTTAGAAAGTGTCACTTGACCGTAATATAATTTTATGTTAAGAGACATTAATGGAATTTATTTAATTATCTCGTTTGATTAACGTGAGTGTACAATCTATTCAAAATTAATTAATCGTGGGTTTATAATATTCTATTACGATTTATTTTTACTTCGGATTAGATATTCGTCTGCTTTTAATACATTGTAATTTGCAAGAATATTTGTTTTTAAATTTAAATTTTTATTAGAGAATTAAATATACAATCTAAAAATATATAAATAAAATAAAAAATTTAAATTTAAAGTAAAGCTTAGTTTTTAAAAATTAAAATAAACGCACAAGTGAAGTAATTGTAAAAATGATTTATTAACCAATTAACCGGTTCGACCTCATCGGGAAATGCGTATTTAAATTATATTGCAAAAATTGAGCGATGATGAGACTATAACGTCAAACAGAGAGTATGTGTAATATAAAATTATATTGCTAATAAATGACTTATTTTTAATTCACACATTTCAATAATCACATTTATTTATGTACTTACTATTTTTCGCATATAAACGCAAAGAAACATTAAAAAATTAATTTATTATTTTAATTTGCTGTAAAAGAATGGTATTTAGCAAAGTTTTTACAACTCATAATAATTTTTTATTTATTATTTGATTTTGATTTGACCTCAAAATATTTTAAATGAATTTTTCGAATATGTTTGTTTTTACTAAAATTGTACTATTCAAGCTGCAAATCGTCACTATTTATTAATCTTGACGTGAAATGTTACACTTCTACTATGACGAGTTTATTTGTCAAAAGCAGTTAACTGGTTAAACTTTATTAACGATTTAAATTTATATTATTTTAGTTAATGGTTAACTGAACTGGTTAAATTTATATTATTTTAGTCAATGGTTAACTTTTTAAATTTATGTTATTTTAGTTAAGGGTTAACTGGTTAAATTTATATTATTTTATTTAATGGTTAACTGGTTAAATTTATGTTATTTTAGTTAATGGTTAACTGGTTAAATTTATCTTATTTTAGTAAATGATTAAATTTAAAATATTTTAGTTAATGTTTAACTGGTTAAATTTATCTTATTTTAGTTAATGGTTGAATTTGTATTAATTTAGTTAATGCGTTTTTGAAAAAAAAATTGCTGTCTTGAAGCTCTATAAAATAACTTAATAATTGTTTTAGTGGGATATAAAATAAATCAAATTTAAAAAAAAACCTAAAACAATTTAAAATATTGTTTTTATTTATTTCTGTTTTTAGAATATGCTGGTTTTGTATTTTAAATGTTCGGTTTTAAGACATCTGTTGGTCATTAAAATATTTAAGGTGAATTCTTTAATTTCCAAATTAATTTTAAACGACTTTTTGAAGTTACTTTAAAAAGCTTCATGAGTGTTTTTTTACTAGTAACTTCAACCGTGAAAAAAAGTTCTTCAGTTTGTTGAAGACAATAAGAACATCTCCTCGCACGATATCACGAGCATCATAAGAGTTTTCACACATGCATGCAATCCATCAAGTAATTGGACAATTTTTTTTCACTACTTCATAATCCTCCTCCTAAAAATATAATAAAAACAATTTTTCCTTTTATTTTTGAAGCCTCCAAAAGTTAATGAATCCTTGAAAAATAAAATAAAAATATTTCGAACCATCATACAAATTTACACAAGGAAAGTCGTCGTCATCAGAGTTACCGTTAATTACCATCTAAAATAAATTCTTCTAGTAAGACTTAACGCTTTGAAAAGGAGGCGAATAATAATGCCTTTATAAAAAGAAAAAGTTCGTTCCGGTCTCCTTTCAGAGTCCAACGTCTAAGCCTCATCCGATACGGAACGAGTTGTGCGGACTAATTACTTCCCGATGCGGCGTAGGAAAAATAGTTCCTCTCATTTTAATAAATTTTTGATTGTCCTTTGGTTCTGAATCGTAGGAACTATTGCTAATTAAGACAGAAACTAGACGGGGGAGCTTTTCGAATTCAAATGGGGTAAGTCGGCGTGTCTTTCCCTTTTATTAAATTTCGAACAATTTTGAAAAGCGCCATTTCCAATGCCGCTTTTCAAAATGGATGAAATGAGTAAAAGCTGAGTTTTGTCGTGCGTTGCCTCCAATTGCATCCGCAGTTGCATGAAAGAACGAATTTTTAAATTTTTTAATTTTGATGTGCTTTAATTGGGATCTATAACGTTTCTTTCTCTTGTTTCATATTCAGCATAGTTCGACCTTGCTAACTTTTTTCGATTTATAATTAATTAGTAAGATAGTATTATTAAATAGACAATTCCTGCAAGACTAAAGCCTCAAGAATTTTATTTGGTAATTTCAAATTTACTTAATTTTGTATTTCTATAAAATTACAAAGACTGAACAACCAAACTTATTCAAATTAAAATCAAGTATAATTTTGGAGCATTATTCCTGTAATATTTACCTGCTAGCAATTCTTATCGTTTTTTAGTTTTATATTACATGGTTTTGAAATTCTAGAAAATGTCATTTTTCTATGATTTAAAAATCCTGTTACTAAGTAAAGTTTTGATTGTATAACGAAGTATTTATCTTTTTTTCACTATTTTGTTAATTTTATCAAATTTAAGTTGTGTAATTTTTTATATAATGCACTAAAACCAATTTTAAAATATACTCTAATAATAATCTACAACTTTTGAATATAATTTTAGAGTCTAGAGGATAGACTAATAATAATCCACAACTACCTATTTTTGCCGTTTTAATCTGTATAAATTTAACTCTAAAAGATATTTATGAAAAAAAAATTGATTTAAAATCGATGGAAAAAGTTTTTGTTTCAAAACCTCGAAGAGAAAAAAGTATACTAAGATTTGAATTGTCTAAAGGGCCTTAGAAAATTTATTTCAAATCTATTGTTTATTGGGTTTAAATTTTTTACTCAAACAGCATACATACTCAACGTACAGTTTTCTTGAAATGTAAAATGAATGGAATATTAGGAAATTAATATGATT
>JAOUZG010033767.1:1712027-1727060 GCA_026289955.1 Argiope argentata
ATATTGAAGATAAAAAAAGGATAGAAATAACCAACATATACAAATAAATTAAATATTATGCATTTTTTTTTTTTCATTTTGCATTCCCATGGATAAACGTATTTTGATATTTTTTTCAAATATATTCCATTTCACGTTTGATTTTTCCATAGGTATATTTTTATAATGATTTCAAATATCTCTAGTTCTGTCTTCATTGCTGCAATAACCAATTTGATATTTCATGCATTTATTGGATGTTCGATTCGGAGTTTTCGATACTTCCAATTTCTAAGGCTCAAAACAATTTCCTTTTCTTTTATCAAGATTTGCTATTCGAACATTTGAGGAACAGAAATTTCTTTTTAGATTTCTTTTGAATCCTATTGTTGTTTCTTAGAGGAATAATCATGATATTATAATGTAGAATTTATAATCATGATATTATAATGTAGAATTTATTGTGTGTATTGTACACTGTAAAAAAACAATATTCATAAAAATGCGAAAATATAGGTATTAAATCTTCACTGTATTCATGATTAAAAATGCACGCGCGTCTAATTTAAGATTTTCAAGAAATATTTTAGCAGAAATTATGATATGGATATTGCTAGGAAATAGAGCATAAAACGACAGGTATCACAGGGAAGCATGAAATGTAAATAATATAAAATGGGAATTTGTATCGCAATGTTTTAAGATCTCATAGCAAGAATTTCGTGGGGTTTTGTTAGCTCAAGAACTTTATGAATACTGATGATAATAACGTGTAAGGGAGTTTTACCTTCAGACTCTAAAAGTTACAGTCTCTACATTTTTAGAGGCCATGAAAGAATTAATGAAATTGCGGCTGAATTTTATTTAGAGATCAATTATAACATATATAAATTCTGAAATGTTCTCATACTACACTAAGGAATTGAAGTATATTCGCAATAAATACATTCTGGATAATTTAATTCTTCTTTTATTCAAAATCTCTGGCCATTACATTTTCTTCCATTCATTATTAGTTACCGTTAGTCTTCATATAATTGAACAACATTGAAGTATTTATTCAAAAATAGAGCGAAAAAAAAGAAAGATTTAAACCATCCGAGCTTAAAAACTCGAGCCAAGGTCCAGTGACTTAAATAAATCCAAAACCAACATCAAAAACTCGAAACAAAACAGAGTTACTCCCCCGAAACCACAGAACAAAAAGAGCCGCAATCTGTGGGGGATCTCAAAGTAATCCGAAGTACTTTATTTTAAGCGATGAAAATCTTCCCTTAAATTCCTTAACTCCACCGCAGGCTTTCCTGGTGCTGTATCCGAGAGGAATACGCCGCTTCTTCGTCCAATCCGCTATGCTTATTAAAATCCAATGGCCAAAATAATCGCCGGCATTAACTCCGTACAAGACACATCTCCGGAAGCCCCGCACGGACGGCATCTCATTAATGACCCGTCCATTAGCATCGTAATGAAACGACCTCTCGCTCCCTTCCAATCAACGATATTCATAACGACTCCATCCTTTTCTACGGCCGGGGCTTAACAAAACGAGGGCGCTCCCTTTCTTTTCAGGTTGTTATTTGAATTTTGTTCTTCGCCTCTCTCTCTATCTTGCCCAGGGATGCACGGAACTGGTTTGAGAGTTACAGTGACTCGAGTCTACCTGTAGCGATCTGAAATAAGCGTTCTATGGAACATTAAGCAATAAATAAATATACCTCCCCCATTTTCCCTTTAAATTATAAGAACAACATTTTTTGATCGATTTTTATTTGATCTTTATGTAAGTTTTTGTCAGTAGCAAATATTGTTAAACTGCAATAGCAAAAGGCTTAATTTCAGGTTACTTTCTAAAAAGTGAAGTTTAGTATATCGCAGAATAAAAAAAACTCTATTGAAATTTAAAAATAATTATAATAGTGAAAATAAAAATAATAAAAAGATTAAAATGAAATCTGCTATGCATATTTCAATGTATCATGTCAGAACATCATTTCTTGAACAGCCAAGCACCACATGTTCTTGCAAATTAAATTATAATTTTATTCATTTTAATTGTTTCATTGAATGAGTCTCTTTAGTATTGTAAACGATCCAAAAAAAACTTTGTCTCGCATTTATTGTTTTAAAAAATATCCAATTTCCTATTTGTTTCATTTCATATAATCGCGTGCTCAAAATAATATTTTTTTAAAGTTTTATTTGCTGTGGTCATTAACTCATTTTTTAAAAATCAGAGCTTTTATAAATACAATGGCAACGCGTTATTGAAAGCAAATTTTTGAGATGCTCGTGGTGATAGTAAAATTTTCATTTTTCGCCTACGGATTTTTGTTGACGCCAAAAACATCATCCCAAAAACAACACCATGTTCTGACAGGATAATAATAGTGAAAAAATGTTAAAATATTGCTTAAAACAATTTAAATAAATTCTTATAATAGATTCGAGCATATTTAAAAATTATAAACAATATATATTTTTTGAAAATTATAATTATATGAAACTATATGAATAATTATATGAAACTTGAGAATTAAGATATTAATTAATCGGGAATTTCACCAGAATAATGCTTCAAAATTTATATATACAGTATTCGATTATAATTTTAATAAGTTTGGTTGTAGAACCTTTACAATTAAATGAAAGCTCAAAATTAAAGCTCATTTTCAAAATTTCGTAAAAATGATATTGCGGTCTAGGACATCTAAAGTTGTGGAATCCCTAGGCAATTGGATACTATGCCAAAATTTAATAATCCAGCCTTGAGTGGGAACATGTCAGCCAAGTGGTAACAAATTAGCTTCCAGAAAAAAAATTGCAGTTTCTTTTAAAGCTACTTTATTCATAAGAAATTCGTTGCATTTTAAACTTAATAAATAAATTGTGTATGATGCAAATTCTTTGTACACTTATCAATATGGGCATTCTGGCCCAGAGGTAGCGCGTCTTCCTCTTGTTCTGGGAGTCCCGGTTCGGGCATGATTGTTGTTCTGTGTGCTATCCGTGAGATGTGTGACTGTGCCCCCTGTAAAAAGGAGCTGTGCAAGAAAAGGTGCTAAGTGTGTAGCTCTTGGCCCTAGTTGGTGCTACTTCAAAAAACAAGAGACGCTCCTTTCGGCTTAAATCTGCTGCTGTATCAGCAAGTTGGTTGTCCATAGGCAAGTGCCATAAGTAACAACAACACTTATCAATAGAAATTTATCTTGTTATGATGATGGTGATGTCGTGTCCGCTTTTTACCGCGGAAAGAGGGGTGCAGTAGCTTCTGAGGGTATGAACCCCTGAGCACCCGAGGGCAGAAGTTTGACTTCTAGCTCATATGAAGATGAAACACACACACACATACGCTTGCACAGCCCCTTTTTACAGGGGGGCACATTCACACATCTCACAGATAGCACACAAAGGAACAACCATGCCCGAACCGGGACTCGAACCCGGGACCTCCAGAACACGAGGCAGACGCGCTACCTCTGTGCCAGCAAGCCGGCATCTTGTTATGATGGTTTATCAGATAAAAGTACCCGAGTGTCTCTCCCCAGACGCATACTCATTTCCATCTTCGCCCAATAATCCCGATTACGCTCCTACAATATAATGAATAGCAAATAAGCTGCGTAATAAATAATCTTCAACATTATCGTCTTTTATATGTGATTAATAATTAATAATAAGTTATCTCTTCTCATAAAAATTTAAATCTGAATAGCATATAAATATTATTCTTTTGAGTTTTCATTTTTTTCCTCGATTGTGCTCTAAAAATATATTTAATAAACCAAATGTGTTTCTGTCGCGGCAACAAGAATTGAAAACAAAACTCATAAACAGCCAATGAGAGAAAAAAGACGGATATTACATAATGAAGGCAATATTTAGATTGAAATGGATAAAATCAGTATAAAATGAATATTTAATAAACGAAATATGTTTCATTTGTGTCAACAAGACTCATAAACAGTCAATGCGAAAAAAGGAAGTATTAGAAATAATAAAGGCAACATTTAGACGACAATTTAAAAAAATTACTTAAGTCTGCTCTGATTGCAGCTCTTCTGTATCTAAATTTAAACTGAGAAATAGTTGTTTTTGGTCTGAATAAGATATAACATTGTGCACTTACAATGAACTTCTCGTTAAACTTTCTTGATCTATACTCTTTTTGCGTATTGATACATTTTTCTTTCTTTCTTTCTTTTTCTTTCTTTCTCTTTACTAATTATAGAACTTTCAGAGTAGGTAATTAAACATAATAAATAGAAAATGATAATGCAACTTATAAAAATAATTTTGGGAAGTAGTGAAACTGTTGTTGCTGTTACTAATGACACTTGCCATGGACAAGCCCACTGATGCATCAGCGGATTTAAGCCGAAATAAGCGTCTCTCGTTTGAAGTAGCGCCAACTAGGGCCAAGAGTACGACTTTAGCTACATATTCATCACATTCACTTGCACAGCCTATTTTTGCAGGGGGAACATTCGCACGCCTCATAGATGTAACACAGAAAATCAACCATGCCCTGACTGGGATTCGGAACCGGGAAGCCCAGATCACGAGGAAGACGCGCTACCTCTGTGCCAGGAAGCCGATAGTCAAACTGTGCATTCCTAATGCTAATTCCTATGCAAATAGCACAGCTTGATTGTATCACATTTTTTTAAAACTCCTTCGCATACAATGACGAGTTTGATTCGCGGATCTAATAATTTTTAATTATAAATCTAAAATTAAGAAAAAATATTAAGTAATTTAAATTATAAAAATTACTTTAAAACAGTACAGTATCTTTTACGCTGCTATGTTATTTGGTGCATTTATTATTATTTTAATAATAAATGCACCAAATAGGATGCGTCTTCTAACTAGGAAGTTAAATAAAATCTTAAGTCAAAATGTGAATTTACTTTTTATCTAACAATTGGTTTCGTATTTGTAAAGATAGAAATTAGTAACTTAACGCATAAAATAATGCAAAATACGATTCAAAAGATTCACAAAGTGTAAAATATGAGAAATAAAATGCGATGTTATCAAAATGTTTAATCAAAAATAAGACAATATGAAAATAGAAACCCACGATTAAGTCAAACCACATTTTATTTGAATATTTAACTTTCTTCCTCATTATTAATAAAGTCTTTTTTTTCTAACTTCAATGTTTATATTTTAGGGATTAAGAAAATCGTAATAAAAGACCGAAGAAATAATCTTTTAAAATTTTTAGTTTATTTTAAGTATAGGAATAAAAATTCTTAGCTGTTTTATTAGTAAAGGTTTTTTTATGTGTATTATTTTATTTGAATTTTTAGATTATTTGTTTAACAACATGTTAACAAAATGAGACTTGTAAATATTGGAGGAGAATTAACTTAGATGTAAACTATATTAGAGTAAAGGCATTTAGAATGGAAACTAAACACCAAGTCCCCGACCGAAGAAAAATTAATTTTTTGTTACAGAAATATTGAGTGCAATTTAATTATTTAGTATTAGTTTTTGATCGTTTCTGTTGATTTTGTATTTTTTTTCTCTGAATGCTTCTTTGATTTGAAATAAAAATGAAATTGAGATAAAAACTGAAAACCGAAGTTTCCTGTTTTTAAATTTTTTTTTTACTAATTCTTTACAAAGAAAGATAAAGATGGAATCGTTCTCTTTCTGATTAATTTTTTTATTCTCTGATGTTCCAGAATTCGGAAATTTTTTACTGTTGGGTATTCTTGATGACATTATATTATGTTAATATTTTAGGACATTTATTTTAATTGAAATAATCAATGCTATTGGAAAAGTAAGGGAAAATAATTTTGATTCTGTACTACTTGCTTTTTCTGTAAAGAATCTGCAAATAAATACATCACAAGATTTAATATGATTTATAATAATAAATTATATTTTAAAGACTAAAAACTAAAAAAGGGATAAATTTTTAAAAGCAAGATTTCATTAACGTGTTGAAAAGTAGATTTTTTTTTGTTTTAATCAAAATTTCCGAGATGCAATAAGTCTTTAATTTTCGAAACTCTAGCCCGAAAACGTGATAGCATGGTTATTGAATTGACATATCTTCTTGGTTGTGTTAACCATTGCATACTATAAGTAAAGATTTTTTTTTAATATTACAAAATTTGAAAAAAGAATACCATTCTAAAATCATTAACGTGCTGAATGCAATTCTATTCTGAAATTAATATTCATTGAAAACCATTTTTGATTGATATTTTTAAAACTATCGAAATTCCGTCTGTGAAGATTATGATGTAATAATAAAATTAGTTGAAATTTCACTATCACAATCAGATAGTATTGTTGAAAACTGAATGGAAAAAATTGATACAATAATAATACTAATTCTTTAAATTTCAAAATCGGGCGAAATTACCTCTTTTCGATAATATGTGAAATTTTAAATTAAAATTTTCAATAAATTTTTTAAATAAAATTTTAAATAAAATTTTAAAATTTTCCTTAATTAAAATTTAAATAATATTTTGTAAAATCCAGAATTTCGATTTCTGAATAGAAATACGTTCCTTAAAAGACCTTCCTTAACGTGCTTCTATTTCTAAAGAATTAATAAAATGATATTTGATAACTCTAGACTAATAATCTACTCTGCTAATCCTAGAATGTTGTTGTTGTTACTAATGGCACTTGCCGTGGACAAGCACGCTGACGGCCGTCAGCGATTTTAAGCCGAATGAGCATCTCTTATTTTCAAGTAGCGCCAACCAGGGCCAAGAGTATGACTTAGCTACACACTAATCACGGTTTCTTGCAAGACCCCTTTTTAAAGAGGGCACATTCCCACATCTTACAGATAGAACACAGAAGAACAACCATGCCCGGACCAGGACTCGAACCCAGGACGTCCAGTTCTCGGGAAAACGCGTTACCCCTATGCCCGGACGCCAGTAATCCTAGAATTCTGTGCTTAACACCCACGGTTACATCTCTCTATTTATAGAAAAAGCACCTGTCTGAAAATATTATGTTAAAGTACAGAAACCTAAGACGTAAGAGAACAATAAAGAAAGATAGAGTCACTGATACGCTTAATTGTCTGACGCTTCTGTAACATTGAAAGAAGTTAAAAACATTCCTGTCCTTTTGATGCGTTTCACTATCGAACACGAAATTCACATTTTAGTTTTTTGCTGAATTTTACATTTACATTTATATGGCATCTGACGTATTTGCCGTTTATGGTTAAATTTACTGATTTGTACCAATATGGCTTCGTATGAATAAAAATTAATTATAGGATAGTAAGCTTCACATTCGGTTTATATTTTTGTGCTAGGTTGTACCAAAGATTAATGAATTGAAGTCTGCAATATTTAAATTAAAATTGAATTTAGTGATTTTTTGTTTCTGAATAGCTTGGAATACTGTGATTAGATAAGATTTTACTGCAATGAAAATAATCTTTTAATGTTGCTGTGTTTTTACGTTTGAAATATACAATAAACAATGATTGTTTTTTTTTAAATTTTATTTCTTAAGCATTTTCTAATGCACATTTTATTTTCATTTAGTTAATCAGTGCAATCATATTTAAATATTGTTATCACAATAACAATCCATTTAGGCAGGCACTTTTTCTTGTAAAATAATAAGAAAATTAAGCCACCATGAATATTATAACTAAAAATTCGTTAAATATTAATAAATATTATAGATAATAAATGAATTAAGCTACAATAAATATATTAAAAAAGAATTCGTTGAAAATAAACATTATAAATATAATTAAAATTCCAGTTAACTGAAAGTAATGCCAATATGCCCTTCAAAGATTCATGATTATATGTTTTTCTTTTATTCTTAATTTTTTTAATAAAAAAATTATTTTTAGCACATTTATAGAAAAGTATTTTTAAAACAGCTCTTTAAATTTTATATTTTTGAATAAAGGATATATATTAATTCAACAGAGATTAGTGGATCTCCAATTTATCCAAAAAATTAATTTAAGAAATATAAGATATAAATCTTAACAAATTTGAAAGTGAAATGGTTGAATTTAAAATTGGTAACACGGTTTGTATTTAATATTAAACAGCTTTAATAAATAATAGGATATTGTGGAACCAGCAGGGATTAATTTTCATATATTTATAATAATAATAATTAATTAAAAGATTTTTCAAAAAAAAGTTTCCTTTAAGTTGGAAGGCAACATTAGATGTCTTATATTTTCAGAGATACAGTGAAAATAAATATTATTCAACTCTAAACATTACATTCCCATCGCTAATTTCATGAGGTTTGAATTATATGAAAGAACAATAACACAACTGATACTAAACACTGATTTTATGACAATTTCTATGACCGGATTTTCAGCAAAATGAACTCATTCGTAAAGAATGTTAAGATATTGTCATTTCCGATCATTAATTTTGACTTTTACTGTTGTCTAAATTCTCTATTTGTGGTGTTCACCGTCTCCATTATGTAACGTAAACACTGTTTAGAGTGTTGCCATTCCGTTTCTCTTAATTACTCAAGAGCCTCATTGTCCCGTACTAATTGGGGGATTTTCGATTAGCTGATTGTTGGATAATCCAAAATGCACTCGGAAGATTCACCATTACTAGCATTTACGTTACAAACTCCTCGTTTCGAGTGAATTAAAGCGGCCACACGCGGGTGTACTCATACATCGTTTGGGAGTAGTTAAATATATTGACAGAAATGGCACGAAAAGTGGCTGCAATGGTCTTCCAGTTGTTTGAATATAAACATTTTTCCAAAAATAAAAATTCAAAATAGTATTTAGATGCAGAAATTATTTCAAATAATATTTTTTTTCGTATATCATGATCTACAATGTTATTTCCAGGAGTATAATAAAACATGAGTTGAAATTCAGTTATCGAATTTTCTAGATTTCATTGCCATTGAATTAAGTGAAAGAAAAAGATAAATAGTTAAATAAAGACTTCAAGGAATACAAATTCATAATATCACTATATTATATTTGAATGGATATAATTTGAATCATAGATTAAAGTCCTTTATGTATTTAACATTTCAGGACGCTTGATTGCTCAGTTTAAGCACTCCAAAGTCGAATGGCTGATCCCTTTTTTCTGTAGTGCATCGCTCATGAGTTCGTGTCCGAGCTCAGACAGACCAGCGCATTCGCTGAAAGGGTTAAAAGTAGAAAAAGGGAACACCACAAAATTATTGGTTTGTGACAGAATTGAGCGTAGTTTTCTCTCTGCTTCTCATTTATGATATATTTCCATCACGTGTCGTGAAAGAATGAAATGCAGCTAAACTTAGTAAACTCTGATTTTGGTTCGCCTTCTAACTTATCGAAGACTTCTCTAATGTCACGGATTTCTTAATCATACTTGCTTATTAGAGCTAAGTTGTTCGTTCTACTGAATTTGATATGTTTCGTTTGACATGTTATGCTTGCGATTGTATTATGAAGTCAATTTACATTTCATCCAATATATATTGTACCCTTTATTTGAGATATCGATTTCTTTGGCTTCATTCCCTTGTAAGAATCTCTTTATCTACTGCTCTTGGCTTTTGAAATTATAAGTGCTTCTGCAAACCAGGGGATAGTTGTCTCACCAAAACTTTCCCGCATGCTCATTAATAAACTCGTCATGCCAGAGAATGCCTTACATGGCGTTGGCGTGCAATAATTACGAAATATAAACGTTTGGCCTGTATTAGCATTTTTACTGAAATTATCGTGCCATCCTTGGCGAATTATTTGGCTATTAATCTCTGGAATGCAGTTTATAGTATCCGAAAATAAAATTTGTGTTTTTGGCACTTTTTTCTCAATCGATTAAAACAAAAATCTGACACAAAATCATATTTGTTGTCACAAAATCCCATAACAAATTTGATATATTTAAGTTAATTCATTTTCAAATTATCGTGTTTTCGTGTATCTGAAAGGGCAGACCGACAGACAGACAAATGTGTGTATTGAATTATATGTACCCATCTCTCTTCTTTTTATAATTATCATTTTAACTTGTATCCGAACAGCCAGACAAACGGGTTCATCTGAACAAATTTTACTTAAAATTTGATAAAAATTCGCAAATTTGGTGTAAAAAATCGTATACCAAGTTTCAGCCTACAGAAAAGAGCCTGTCGGATATTTTCCGCCCGACTTTCTGACGATTAACATACTTTCTTTATATGCTGTTGTTAGTAATGACACTTCCATGGACAAGTCCGCTGATGCATCAGTGGATTTAAGCCGAAGGAAGCCTCTCTTGTTTGAAGTAGCACGACCTGGGACCAAAAGTACGACTTTAGCTACACACTCGTCGCATTCGCTTGAACAACCCTTTTTTACAGGAGGGAGAGGCACATTCACACGTCTCACAGATAGAACACAGAAGAACAACCGTGCCCGAACCCGGGACTTCTAGAACACGGGGAAGACGCTCTACCTCTGTGCCAGGAGGCCGACAAACTCTACTTATATTACGTATATATGAAAAGGAAATTGCTTGCTTCAGTATTGAAGGTTCTAGCCTTTAAATATTTTTAAACAACCTTTAGGGATACCCTATATATATGGTATACTTTACGACTGTCCTCTTTTTTTCGAAGAATTTCGACAGCTTTATCATGCAGATTTGTGCTGACTTTTGGCATTGAGATAATGCATTGTACTTATAATCGTTACTATTTACGTCAGTTCACATTGATTTTTCGAATTCTCACTGACGACATTCAACACCGTAGATTTTATTACTGCGAGATATTATAATATTTCGTCCGCAGTGTCTTTGATGAATTGAAAGCCAATACGTTTTAGAAAGAAAATAGTCTGATCTTATCGTCTCATTTTCTAACTGCGCCACGAATCGATAGCTCGAAGCGGCGTAAATAATTTGCAAAATAGTTGAGCGTTTCCGTATTATCCGGTAGATTCCATTGGAAATTCGTCGATTATCTTTCAAAATTGTGAAAACTTTAACTGTTTTCTTGCGTTATAATGGAGAGTTTGTAGATTGTGTTATTGAAAATATCTATCGTCTAAGAGAAGAGCATTTAAATGCATAATTTTGCACTGAATGCACTTAAAATGTTACTGAGACAATGCTATCCAACCAATCTATCTATAAAGCGATGGATTGCTGATTGTTGATTGCTGTTTCCGTTCTCTGATGATGCGCGTACTATTTATTCACGAATCCAAAAACCAACGCTCTTTTGCGCATGCGTCAGGAATAATTTATTTAATCAAAACAAGGGCTAGAGGAAAGATGAAAAGAAAGGTTTACATTTAATAATAAAGGGAATTCGCAAATTTATAAAACAAAAAAATTGCCGATAGCTCGTAATATTACGAGAAAGAGACTCTAATTCAGAATTACTTTAGATCAACTTTTATTTACTGAAAGGGGTTAATTAATAAAATTCACACACACACACACACACACACACACACACACACACACACACACACACACACACACACACACACACACACACACACACACACACACACACACACACACACACACACACACACACACACACACACACACACACACACACACACACACACACCGCGGGTTGAGACTGTCTGTCTTTAAAAGCTCGCGGGAGATAGACCGATAATTTTGTAGGCCAATCAGAGCGCACCACGGTTTCTAATGAACGGGTTGTGATAATTCTTGAAGGTTCCAGCATTATCCATTTTGTGACCAAATTCGCCAAGTTTGTCGCCAAACTCTCAGATTATTGATGTTGCATTCGTTCAGCACGCAACAGGCTGATCGTAAAACTGTCTTTCTTACGATGACACTGTTCATGCTGGGAAACAAAAATTACAGGTTTGTAACAATATCATTCGGTTTCATTCCTCAACAGGGAATATTATTACGATATTTATTAACCATATAAATATTCAAATTATTGTACAAATAATGAAACCACAATTATTGTACAAATAATAATATTGTGCGACATAACAGAAAATATGTAACTTTTTTTAAAAAAATCGCCTAAAGTGTATTTTCAGCAGGTTTAAATTATTAAATGATTTCAGCAAGAAACTTCTTTTCTCCAATATTTGCCGCGCACACATACTCATTAATATACGCTGTCACATTTTTCACTAACGCAGATACAATGGAAACGCAACGATATAAACAGTGGAATAAATTTCATTTCACTGTAGCGCATATTGAGCGAAAAATCGAAAACATCGAAAGCAGAGCTGGTAAAGGATAAATCGTTGTTGTGCATTCTGTAATGGCTTGGCCACGTGCCGACATTCGTTATATAACAGGCTGCTGCAACCACTTATCTGAAAATGGATGCTCCCCGACGGTTTAATGGCAAGAAACAGACTTTTTTGCTAATCCAACTACATGTTTCCGCCTCATTTACTTTTTAAAAATATTTCTTTATGGTGTTTATATCAGTATAATATTTTTTAGCGTTTTACGTTACACATATTCTAGTCACGTTAACAAAAACTGTCCCGTGGGTGTTGTATGTTGTATCTTGAATTTTTTTCCCCTTTTTATTGCCTTTTGCGCTGATTCATGAAAACTCTTGTGGACTCTTCTTTATATCAATTGGTTGTTTACTAGAAGTTTTTGGAAACGTTTCCATTAGAGAATCTTTTATAACATCGTGAACAAGAGAACTTCTGCTCGATAACTTTCCTATGAAATAGATTTTAATGAAAATTTGATAGAAATCTAACTCTATATGACATTGGCAAATAAAACTTATAAGACACAGATTTTTGACGTGAATTTAATCTTTTTACTGAATTCAGCATGCGATCTGGCATGCCGTTATTGTACTAGCACGCGAAAATCGAATATGCATTTTGGATGCCTATTTTCCAATCGATTGGAATGAAACTTTGACATAAAACTATAATTATAGGCACATGATCACATATTAAATTTTAATCATTTTCTCATTGCACTCTTTCATTTATTATTTTTAGATTCCTACAAAAATATAAACAGGTAATAAATCCTTCTTTATATTTTGTTCTGAATTTGATGTGGATCTTTATTTTAGATGTTTAAACTCTTTGCCAAATTTTATTTGTTTATCTGAATATTTTGTGAAAATAAGGTTTTAATTTCATACTCCAAATTTTATCGTCAAGATCGCACAACTTTTGAAGTATAGGGTTCACAGATTAGCGGGCATAACTCTTAAGATTTATATTTACGATTAAGTGAGGTCAAAAAGCTGCTGTTTCTTCAAAACATCGAGTTTTTTACGATTGCAATACATACCTTGTGTTCTAGAAGTTAAAAAGGAACTTCTTAAAAAGCTTCAAAATTTTCACTGAGGATTACTTTAATTTTTTGCACTCGGATGTCTTCTTTCAGTACCGTGCAAGGCGATGCATCATTTCGATATTCTATCTATTTATTCTCATGTGAGAACATGATGTTGTTTGGGTTAGGAGGTTTTCGTGTCTCCAAAATTTACAGTCAAAAAATGGACCGCCAGAAATAATCAGTTGAAGAATTTTTTTGCCTGCTTTTAACAGCATTGAATTATTATTATTATACATGCTTCTTTGAAATCAGATGCGTTTTTAAAAGTTTGACCTGCCTTTACCAGTACTGCTTTATTATTACGTATGTTTCTTCACAATAGATGCGTTTTTAAAAGGCTGACATAGAACTATGACATCATAGTTGTTATTTCATCCCTAAATCGGTCGAACTCCAAAACTTTGTTTGCCAGCTAGAATCCGACTGAGAAGTTTCGTGATCTAAACGGTTTAAACTGGTTAACAACTTAAATTAATTAAGAAAATACTTACTTAAAAATAATTCTCACTTGATAACTTGAAATATGCAATCGTAGATTCATTTTTTTTTAAATTTTTTTTCTTAAAATGCTTATAGAATAATGAGAATATGATTAATTTTTCGACGAAATTCATCTTAAAATATTTATGCATTTTTATTTTTCGAAACAACAAACAAGTCTTGGTATAAGGTGAATAATTGTTCACGAATTACTTTTCCGCATACAGAAGGTTAAATCTGGCTATAGCAGTCGCTTAGAATAAGAGAGTGAATATTCAGAAATGTAAAGACCAGCGCTGGGTGTATTAAATACGGACTCGATGATATCTGCTGATACATACGGAATATCTATTCGTGCTTTCCATTTCGTGCTGCTCCGTCATGATTAGATTCACTTTCCAGATCTGCCCGGGTTAGTGAATCCACCTTATCCGGAAGATGCGTTCTGGAGGTCTAATAGATGAGTGCAAGACATCGCGATCTCATTATGCGACCTTTGGGCTTCCATCCACCTGTCAGGCATCATGTCCGCTAATTTAATCGATGGCGATGCAAGGGCCCGCCGGCTACCGATTTTCACGATCATTTGTTTGGGGTATACATATGACGACGCCTTAAAGATATTCCCGGAATACAACATTGTCAAAGTGAATACCAGCGGTGTTAGTAGACTGGAAGCTGCAATATTTATAAAGTAACAATTTGTTTCGTTCTCTAGATTTGTGATTTAAATTTCTCGTTTCAGTTAAATTAAATGAGAAGATGATGAAAACAGAAGGTAAGTCCAAAGTAATATTAAGTTGAGAAAATCAGTTTTCGGTTTTTATTTATTTCGAATTTAAAACTAGTAGGCATTTTTAAAAAAATCCTCTGAAATGATTCATACTTCCGATTCGGATGTATATCTAATAAAATACTTATTTCTTTGATGATTCCTTAAGTGTATCTGAAAAGAGAATATCTAATTAGAAAGTGGATGTGAGTCACATGTGATTCAAAGCTGTTCATAATGTGAGTCGCGGGGGATTCAAAGTTGTTCATAATGTGAATCACATGTGATTCAAAATTGTTCATAATAGGATCACATGTGATTCAAAATTGTTCATAATAGGATCACATGTGATTCAAAATTGTTCATCATGTGAATCATATATGATTCAAAATTGTTCCTAATGTTTATATATGTGATTCAAAATTGCTCATAATGTGAATCATATGTGATTCAAAATTGTTCATAATGTGAATCATA
>JAOUZG010033767.1:1727070-1740380 GCA_026289955.1 Argiope argentata
TTGTTCATAATGTGAATCATATGTGATTCAAAATTGTTCATAATGTGAGTCATATGTAATTCAAAATTGTTCACAATGTGAATCATATGTGATTCACATGGGGGAACTTATGGGAAGTATAAACAAAACATAGGCGTATTCTATTCGCATCAATTTCTACGTTGAATTATAACTTTAGCTGTCAACCAAATAAAGATGACACAATCTCGTATTATGTGATTAGATTGTATCAGTTTATTGATATCTTGTATTAAAGCTATGCAATGTGTTTTTAAGGTAGATCTTGCATTTTAAAATCGTTGTTGGAAACGGTTTGCAAATTTCAACAGAAAATGTTTGATTGGATGGATTTCACATACGCTACGACATGTAGGATTCAGTGTTCATAAAATTGGTCGAATATCATATGACCCTTCGCTCATTTAATGATAAGTTTCAATGAAAGATGGAAGATTGAATATCGTCCTCGTAATCAGGTATACATCAAATCCTTGGTAAAATCGGATTTAGCACTGATCATTGATCTTGATATTTTCGATATTTGGTATTTAAACTACTTTTCTACTACAACATTAATTTCGCCAAGATCCACAAATCCAGGAACGATAATTTACATGAATTTAGATCAAATCAGACTGTCTTCAGAATTATATAGAGGCAGTCTTGCTTTCAAGGCTGGAGGAACAAGGTTTCCTATATTAAATATGATTTCGACTCTCACTGCCTTACAAGATTCCCAATATGTATGAACATGGATAGAAGTTAGAAAAACAAGTAGAATCCATAGAGAATCAAATATCCTCTCACTAATGTCGTTTGTAATTTTGGGGAGAATGTTCTCGTCATCTGATGCTGACTCATTTTGAAAAAACCCTACATTAACCCTTTCCACTCCGAAAAATAATTAGATGCGAAATTATTCACCTAATACAAATATTTGTTTATTGCTATGAAAAATAAATATACATAGTTCTTTTAAGTCGAATTTCTTTGAAAAATTAATCTTCATCTCTTAACCATTATGTAGGCGTTTTTAACAATTAAATTTGAAAACTAAATAAATAAAACGTCAAAATGATGCACAGTCTTGAATGTCGAGTCACACTCGACATCGGACCGCAAAGGGTTAAAAGGTGCAACTTTCATGCAGTTTTAACACTGTAACGATCGCTCGTTCAAGCGTGTGATACACAGGATAATGTTAGTGTTCGCTCACTCAACGTATTATTTTACGCAATAGCTTATTGAACAGTACGGCATTCCCAGATGAACGTACAATTTTTATGTTCATCAAATCCTCGATGAACGTAAATAATTTTTTTAAAATTAATTCTTTAAAGCTATTATCAGCTCCTGGCAACGTGCAGACTTTAAAGTGTTTTAAGAGGTGTAAATTTCAGGAATTTAAGTCAGCACTGAACATGTTCCATCTATGGATCAAAAAGTTCAAATAAAATAGAAGTAAAATCATGACGTAGCTGTTTAGTAAAAAAAAATCGGACATGTAGTCAAGCCCTCCAAAATCCTCTCGAGTTTATTAAAATTCCAAAGTAAGTAAATTTGTAGTAAATTTGATTGACGACCATTTTGTTGAACTTTTAATATTATTAAAAAGTCCGTAATACATTCTCACACTTAGGTTAAATTAAGTTTAAAAACAAGATTAGTAAAACTTAACTTTAAAAAAATTAGTAATAGCGTTAATCAGTGGAATAAATTAGAATATGGAACTAATTATTTTAATCATCTTAAGTTATTACTAAAAAAAATCATTTCTAAGCAAAACGTGTTTTTTTTATTCGGAAAAATTTATACTATCTATTATATTTGCATTCATTTACTACATTAGCGTTTTAATCATGGAAAAAACTGATTATATAAACAACGTAATTATTTCATTTTAGTCAAGCACTTAACATCACTTTAATCGCTTTTCTTTAATTTATAACTTTAAATATTTTTAGATGCCATTTTTAAAAATTGTTTTTGCACCCTTCTTGAGATGCAGTACATAATTTTATATTTTTGATAAATCCGTGACATATTTATTTAACATAAAATTTAATTTTGGAAATATAAAGGGCTTTTTTTTGTTATCTGCTCGATATCTCATTTACTTTTTCATTATAAATTATTAATTAAATGTTTTAATTTTTAACATATTCTGTATAGATGAGTAGTTTAATTCTGAATAATTGAAGGTATAAATTTTTTGAAGCTTAATAAAAATTTAGATATCTTTGTATGTCAAATTAATGTTTTTTGCATGAGTTGTAATTAGGCTTTTAATTTTTAAAAGCTAAATTAATTGGCTTAAGTAGTGTAAAGTATTTTCAATAATTGATGTTCGTAATTAGTTATCTTTTCGTATCAGTTTTGTTGCTTACAGCAAGAATATTTTCGTAATTTGCACTGCAGGCTTTTGTTGTATTTTTAAGCTACTCAAATGTTAAATCTATGGAAGAGAGTTTACGATTTGAGTGATTTTATATTTATAAAAATATTAATTAATGATTTTTTAAAACATACTTTTATTAGTGTATCAAATGACAATTTTTGTTTCTAAAAATTAATTAGTTTTTAATCTTTAATATTAAAATATGCCGTTTCACAAATACGGCGTCAGATGGCGCTACAGATACGGATATGTATGTTGAATGAAATTTATAATGTCATAGCATTGGGAATATGCAACTACGAATTTTCAGCAAATTGGGAAGCGAGTGAGAAATAAGCAATGAAATGATATATTAGCATACTTCAAAATTCTCAATAAAAGCTTGAATACAGATATTGAATTTCGTATTTACTGACATTATTAACCCTTTGCTCTCGACGGTGCCTCTTGGGCATCATTCAAGACGGTGCATCATTTTGACGTAATTATTTATTCAATTTTGATTACTGAAAATACCTACAAAATGTTAAAAAGACGGAGGAAGTCAATTTTAAACACACACACACACACACACACAAATAAATTGGAGCAATAAACAAGCCCTTCTATATCGAATAATTTCGCATCGAATTACTTTTTCCGAGTGCAAAGGGTTAATATTTGTCTCTTTTAGAGACTATATTTATTTTATCTTAATTTTTGCAAAGCAGTACCCCATAAATTTAGGATTCAACCCCTAATGAGGTCTTAAGAAAATATTCCCTTGTTTGTGAAATATACGTGCTTCTTCTTAATGTTTTCTCAACACGCTCGATTCTGAGATTTGGTGTTTGGTGCGATTCGGATCAACTTTCTCATTAGACGCCTACTTCTTTGCTACATCTTGAGGGGTGGGGGAGTTGCTCAGTGATAAGATTTCGGCTTTGGATCCGGAGGATTTTTTGTTCCGTCGAAAAAATAACGTGTAAGCGTACCTGGTGCCCGTTGAATCCGTCAGGGTCAAATGTCTTCCCATGGTGTGGTGTTACAGTTTGAAGAGGGGGTACCAATTCTGCTAATGCAAAATTTCATTATTCTTTACAACGTTGATGAAAAATATACGTTTTGGATTTAATTTAGAAAGCTCGTTGCATACTTTCGTAGTTACATTAGTATGTTATCACAAAAAGGTACCATTGCCATAAATTACAACAATTTATTTCAAAATTTGATATAAATCTGTGATTATTTTTATAAACCCATATTCCGAATTCGTCAGTTTTTTGTTTTTCAAATCATTGAAACCAAGGAACTACAAATTTAGTAGCAAGATCATGAATTTCATTTATGTAATTGGCGCATTTTAATGTTATCGCGTTTACATGTGAATGTGCCGGTGTCCTGGTACAGGGGTTGCACGTCTTTCCCATGATCTGGGCGTCCTTTGTTTGAGTCCCAGTTCGGGCATGGCTGTTCTTCGTCTGTTCTGTCTATGAGACGTGTGATTGTACCCCCTATCCCCCTTGTAAAAAGGGGCTGTGATGCTTTAGTAGCTAAGACGTGCTCTTGGCTCTAACTGGTGCTCTAAAACAAGAGACACAAACTGTGAATCTGTGAACGGATTTGAATTAAAATTAATTACATATTTACATTTAGATGGTAAATCTGTGTTCCAAGTATTATTTATCCAGCTCTTTACGTTTCATAGTTATTGTTATTACAATCGTAGGTAAATAGACAAATTTCCTGGGATAGATTGCCTTAAAAATTTGATAGAAATCTATTATTTTAATGGAAATATTATATGCCGAATTCTTTCCCACCATTCAAAGCTCTTTCCAGTTACCGTGTTTATAAGAACTCGAGCAAAATTATTTTCAAGAATATAATTTTTAGTCTCGGGGCAATCTAAAAGGGACATACAGAAATCTCGAGGCCATCTTTCCGGACTATTGCAATTTTTGACTTTTTTATGTATGTATTTTCCATATTAGAAAATATGAGAATATTTTTCGGATCATGAGCGATACTGAAAACGGGAAAATATCAATATTGTGGAGTCTAATTTCACTTTACGAATACAATATTTTTTTATTATTATTGTCTGCATGGGATTGTAAAAAGCAGATCAGTTTCAGAAATTTTCTTATGTATTTATATTTTTAAACATTGTCTATTTTGTTCTTATACATTCATGCCGAATAACTCACTGTGTTATATCGGATCATTTTTTTTCTCTTCTGAACAGACACTTTGTTGACTAAAAATTACCGCATGTTTCTAATCTGAATTCAATACTGGTACTATAAGTTGTTCATTTTTCTAATCTGAATTCAGTCTTGGAAGACAATGTGCTATGATCTATCGTTAGAAACGAACCAGCAGAAATAAATATATTCCCTAAATTGTTCCTCTTTTGCTTTGTTGAATATAAATTAAGCATAGAATGCATCCCACATTTTTTTTATATTTATTTTCCGAGTTTATTCATTTCGTACTGCGTATGAAGAGGGAAAGTGAAAGTTTTCTATTCAAGAATTCGTGGGTTGGGGTGGAGCAGGGGGTGGAAAAGAAGGCGATACGCGACGGAAATACTCTTGTCACGTCTAACATGAAGAATTGCAATAAGAGAAAAAAAGGCCGGTTTCCGAGATATTTCTTTTCATCAGTAAGCCTAAATAAATAAAAGCGGCCATATTTGCTTGTTGGGCAGTTTTGGGGGACGATGTTTGAATAAATATCTTTTATTGAAAGATAAGGAAGATACTATTTTCCAAAGTTTTTTTTTGTTCGGCATTATTCTTTTTCTGTTATGATAGGGCTGTGAGATACCTTGTGAAGGATTTTTCTTACAGTCTATTATATTTTATTCGTTGTTGATGGATATTCTTAAAGTATGGTATATATTGACGAAATATTTTCAGATATTTCTTAATTTTCTTTGTGAAGTATTTTGATAGATATAACTACTAATGATAAAACTGTAGAATAATGTGATCATGTTTTGATCAAGATTATTTAATTCCATAAGAAAAAACTTGATCGTAGCTCTAAATTAATATAGTTTATACAAATATCAGCTAAGTTTTTGTAATTAACTGTTAATTATACAAGTTCAGTTATTATTAACTTTTTTTAAAATTAATAAATAAATTTAACTTGTTAGTAGTACATAAAATATTAAAAAGTTATAAAATATTATTAATAGAACATATATGATTGATTGGTAGCTTATATAAAATATATTTATTAATAGAACATATATAATTATTTATGTTGCTAAAAGAGCATAAATAATTATTTCCAAATTTTTATGACGTTTTAGTTTGATTTTTGATTTTTCTGGTAATTTTCTGAAGTTTTATTAATTTTTTTATAATGAAATGATAATAAAATTAATAAAACTTAAGAATATATACAGAAAAATCAAAAATTAAATTAAAACGTATATATATATATATATATATATATATAGTAAAAGAATTAAGGAAAAGCTGATGCAAATTTTTTTATAAAAAATTTTTCTTCCTGATCTTTTGGAATTATCCATTATTCATTATTATTCTTTGTTAGAGCCATGACCAGGTGGTAGACGCAATCCGAAAGCATAAAGCAGGGAAAAAAAGAAATTGAGAAAATATTGTGAACTTTTATAGTTTTATAAAAGAATTAAGTGATACCGTGTTCTGATTTGGTATGCGGTTGAATGACTAAGGTAAAATAAAAGACACACAACTCCGAAGTCGGAATTTGAATAATTTAAAAATAATTGTAATAAAATGTAGATAAATGTAGATAAATTGTAAATTTATATATATATATATATATATATATATATATATATATATATATATAAGAACATTAAACATTTTACAAAATATTCAACATATTTATCATACTTAATTTTTTAAATCTTTTTAAAACGTAGAGTAATTCGAAGTAATGAGTTGATTTTAGAGTTTTGTGCAAAATTTTTATCTAAAAAAATATGTAACAGTGTGAAACTAAAATTGCGTTTATGACTATAAAAGCGAGGAATTTGTCTTAAAATGTTTCCTAAATACCTCTTAGTAATTTTAATTAATTCAAATTGCAATTTCTTTGAATTTTTGTTTCTGATCCCATTATATAAATAATTGTTTGTTTGGGGCTATATAGCTATATTTGCCTCTTATTATACATTATTTCAAAGATTCACTCATTTTTGTCCCTATTAAAACTTTTTATGCTCTGAAATATTTAAATTTTCCCATTTACAATTGAGATCCTGAAATATTGAGTTAAAAACACAAATACATTATTCTTTTTAAGTCTTTGTTTACGATATGCCTGTATATAAACACTAGATTATATTATTGACGTTACTATTATTTATTCAAAATGAAAGTAATATAAATACCCAATATCTCAAATATATTGAAAAAATATGATTTTTTTTCAATTAAAGCTGTTATATGTATTAATTTTTTCCCAAATAATTATTTCTGAATAACGGCAAAAACGCTTCAGTCTTGTTAGAAGTAGATTTAGATATTTGCCGATCCTATATACTAGGTGTCATAAAGTTCTGCTTTCAATAAATAAGTCAACTTAATTTCACATTTCAACAGGTTTTTTAAATTTAATGAACATGTTATTAATGTATTTTTATTCATTTTTTATTTTGGTGATTTTTTTTGTATATATTCTATTTATTTATTTATTATGTTTCATAATTGCTTGACATCAATACTTATACTCAAAGTTTTATTTAAACAGATTCTCGGTGCCCTATTAACCAAGCGAGTCCTAGTATTGAGTCTGTTAAGTGCGTACGCACAGTGTGTATACTCGCCAATTCAAATCCTACATTTCGAGGCGGTCGATGTGTTAAATTTATTGAATAAAAATGCTATCTTATTCATTTTATTGCGACTTTTCTCTTTTTTTATAAAACTTACTTGGCATCTATCTGCATTGCGTCCGACGCGTATATGCGCAATCGCTTAACGTCCCCGTCACCACTTGTGGGGAATGGATCGATTGCTCCCCTTAAAAATTCAGATCCTTCAAAAAACACTACGTACAAGGGTAAATTTATTTAATATATAAAAATAACAAAAGAAAAATTAACAGAACAATTAGAAGTGACTCTTTTGAGTTAGGAAATGAATATTAAATTCCCGCTGGCCAATTTACATAGTGGGTAGTGAAAAGCAGCCCCCACAAAATTATAAAAAGGGGAACTATAAAAATAAATTCTGTCATTAACTTGTTAATGATGTAATTACAAATTGAGTAATGAACCAGACCGGCTATGACATTAATATAATCCTAATATTTCGAAATTCAAATAAATTTATATTTTTGCGTATTGGTTTATTTAAAACTAGGTTAATAATATTATTTTAATCAGCTGTTCGGGAGCCTCTAGTTTGCTTAGATTAGAATCCGCCTTTGAGAAATCAGCATTGAGTGATCAGGATCAGAAATCAGTATCAAATACTGTTCAGAGTTTATTTTTTATTTAACATTACCTTTACAACTGTAATTTTAATTTAAAATTTGTTAATATAATTACAAACTTATTTTAATGAATTAGACAGAGCATGAGATTAATGTTATCACAATATTTCGAATTCAAAAAAAAATTTGTATTAATAACATTGCCTTATTTGAAAATAGGTCAATAACATTATTTTAATCGACCATCTTATGGCCTCCTAGGTTGCCTAGTCTAGAACCCTGCCTTGGAGAAATCAGTGTTGATACTAATATTTTATCAAGAACAGTTCAGAGTTTATTTTTCCTTTAATGTTACTTTCCAACATTGCTTTAAATTTAAAATTCAACTTAAGAACCACCCCCGTTTTTTTCCCTTTCCGTCCTCCAACATCACTCTCTATCCACCATCTCATCTTCAAATCTGCCAAGGAAGCTACAACAGCACCACTTTCATTCATTCCCGCATCTGATCACACATACCCCCCTAGTTAGTAAAACAAATAAAACCCGGGCAGCACACACTCTCCGGGGCTGTTTATCCATCCGGAATCACCGTGTGTTACTTTAAAAGACAAACCTTATTTCCATGCAAATGTGTGGCGGGATCCATACTCACCTGCCCATTTAATACCCCATCGCCTTTAAAACATGAGTAATCCGCCTCTGCTGTGACTGTGACCCTGCCCTGGTGACGACGTGGGGTTCTCTGGCTCCTCCCGCTGCAATTATCGGAAGAAGAACCACCACCTGCTGTTTGGGATGGATGTCGGATCATGTGGGTATCCGATCCCCCTCCTCGCCTGCGCTCCATCCTCTTTTTTTCACTCCCGCGGCCTTTAATTCTCTTCCAGTCAATAGAGATTGCGGAATATCTGGTAAGAGTTAAGGTGAATTGATTATTTCTTTCTTATCCCGTGGGCCCTCTTTTTCCTTTGCCTCGCAGGTGGTTGCTCAGGTATGTGAGAGGGACAGGGACAATTTTAGAAAGTTTTCATCGATTAGAATGGTTGGGAATGATATAATTGTTCCTGCTTTGGAGTTTGCAATTTTTTTTTATCTTTCTAACTTTCTGTGGTATTTTTAATTTCTATTGTATCCCTTTGAACTACCGACTTTGCAGGTAATTCGAAAAGAAGAGGCTTTTGCTCAAACATTTTATCAAGTGATAACATGATTTTGCTTTCTTTAGGGGGTGGTGGAATAATTGAAGGCAACGAATAATTGAGGCTCAAAATCGCGTAGGCAATGAATAAAGCATAAATGGCAATACTCATCATATATATTCTTACCAGCTTTTACCAGTTTCGAATTATTAGTATATTTGTTTTTTTGAAAGCAGGTACGTTTTCACCAGTATTGCTATTTCACACTGGTTTAACCTGGTTAATGACTTAAATTAATTAAGACAAATAATGACTTAAAAAATAATGTTCTCAATTGATAACTTGAAGTTTGAGATATTAGATTTCATTTTATAAAATTGGCATTGTGCATAAATGTTTTTTATTTCCACTTTAAAGCAAATATAGTATTGCTTTAAAACAATCCAATTCCTTTTCTACTTTTAAAAAAAATTGATAATTCTGATTGATATTTGTATTTTCTTTTACTTGGCTTTTATGTTTAATTCTATAATATTAGGTTATTTTTTTATATTTAAAAGAAAAGCTATGAAAAGCGTTTACATTTCTACTACATATGAAAAATTTAAACAAATTGGCATTGCCTTCTTCTTAATTTAAATGTTATTTTTGAATTTCTAATTTTTGAATTCAAAAATTAAAGTGAATTTATAATAATCATTTGTTAAATGAATTTAAACAATCAATGGAGATTCCTAATTAATACGCATAATTTCAGCTTTTTGCCGGAACCTGTGGATTTCACAATACTGTTTCGCCTTAATTCTCTTACCCGTAAACATGCTTTCTTAAAGAGCAGTGAATTTTCTGGAAGGCTATAAACTTTGAGTGCTCATAAAGGTATTACAATAATTCTTGTATTTTCGAGAATCTTTATTTTTTGGTCAAGCTTGTTGCCAAAGTCAGCATCATTGATGTATTATCTGTTCATTATTCTTTAGAAATGTCTGTAAATCGGTCGCCCTTATTATGAAATTGAATGTGCATGCAAACAAAATTTCAGATTTGTAAAAATACAAAGAATTTAGACTAAACTGGAAATTTTTTGACTAGAGGCTAGTGACATCAGTTACGCATAAATTTATTTCAATTTATATATGTGAATATTTTAGCACAACCAAAAAGAAGATTGATAAGGGATTTTTGGTTACATTTTTGTAAAGTTCATATTACATATGAATCTCAGCAACTTCATTCAAATTTTTTAACTCATTTTTAAAGGAATTTTTTTTCACTTGTTATTTTCAATTTTTGAGTTTTTTTAAAAAAATTATTTAATAATTCTCACAATTCTTCAGCAATTCAAAATAGAAACTTTCCCTTTTATCTTGTTTTAAATGTTTATTGTGTTCTCAACTTTTTTTCAGTACATTGCATTTTATTTATTGTTTTCGTCGCCTGTGGGGTTAGCATTCTTTACTCCATAGAAAAAATATTTTATTGAGATAAAATTATTTGAAGAATAAATATACTATTTTACAACAGAGAAAAAAACAGTTATTATATTTATTATTCCGAAAAAATATACATTTCTAGCTTTTAAAAAACACAAAAAGTCCCTTTTAAAATGCATTGCGAATGTATATATGAATAATTTCTTATTAAAATTTCTTTTAGATGCAAAATAGGTGAATTTTCAATAAAGTTTAGTATGCAGTCTGCTCATTAACAATCAGTTGAATTTGAATAATTTCCCCAAAAATGTATTGAAATTTTTATATAAGATACTGAATGGATTATATTCTTCAACCAACTATAGCTACTATTTATATCCAAGAAAAGGGTTAAGAAATATTATTGAAATTCAAATTTCCATAACCCAGTATTTTTATGAATCAAATATTTTAGATTTTAATTTGAAATCATATAGCATACATACTTAAAATTCTGTGAAATCATTTCTATGAATATTCAAATTTAATCGAAGTTCGTCTGTATTTGAATTGTATTTCATGCTAAATAGAAATTGAAAGTAATATTCAGATACCATGTAAAGTTTTAGATAATTAGATTTGTGAAATAATATTTCTTGCAAAATTATTTTTATCGTCTGACGAAAAGATTAAAAAAAGAAACTGAAAAGATTATTTCGTTTTATTTGTACCAGACGATTCTCTTATGAAAAATTAATAAAATATGGAATAATACTTGTGTATGTAATATATAAATGATTTATTATCAAATTCTTTAGGATCTTATATTCAGCCTTAGAAACTTTCTTAATTTTATAACACTTCTTGTAAAAGAATTATTCTAGTTAAGAATATATCTTTATGCAAATTTGCAAGGTTAATCTCGCTTGAAAACGAGTCAAATTTTGTTTTTTAAATTACAATGCAATACTTAATTCCTATCTTATCCAAACTTATCCAATAATGTAGATAAAATGATAAAATAAATTATATAGAAATGATAACATTATTTGTAGTAGTAAAAATTATGTATGAAGAATTATGTATATCTAGAATGTCATATTTGCATTTATTTTGTTTCTTGTGGAAATGGAAATGAAATCTTTGGTGTCTGATAAATTATCATTTATGTTACGGGTGTATAAAATCTTGAAGGGTTTTCGAAATGGTAATTATAATGATGTAACCGGAACGTTTTTTTTCTTCTAATTTGATTTTGATGATTTTTTTAAAGTCCACGGAGTTTTTTGTATTTATTTCCTATCATTAACGATAAATCTACAGATTATGCATGAGATAGCGCAAGAGGGCAATGTTGTAAAAATATCATCAGAATTATTAGAGAATAGACACATTAGTTAAGTGTGGGGAAATAAATTCGCTTGACCTAATTGAAACATTACTCGATTATATAGAGATGAGTTTATCCCGAAAAAATTCCTATTGTTGCTTTACAACGAAACGTTAATATAATTAAATTAAACTGAGCTGTTAACTGATATTTAAAATGAATTTAGTCTCATGCACTATCCAGAATGATTGCATTAACATTTCCTTTGCGAAAATTTCAATATGCATGTAAATTAAACGATGACTGAAAATATATAAAATTTTCCCTTCGCTCTGAATAGCATTGTACAGATAAGTAAAAGTATTCATACTGAGCAGTATCAGCAGTTTTCATCGTGGCATGATTCATAGTACATTAATGCTGAATTGGCTCCTTGCCAAATATTGGAAAGGCATTTAAAACTCTGATACAATAATAGTTTACGAAAGCAAAAATATTTTTATTCACTTGCAAATCTAAGAAGGAAACTTCTATTTAAAGTCACCAGGAAAAACTTTTTAATTAAAAATAGTAAGAAAGTAATATAAAAAAATATTTCGACAGTTTTTATTTTGAAATAGGTAGACATGTTACATGTATTATTTCATAAAATTTGAAAATGCCGGTGAACAGAGCATTTTAATGCAGATATTATAGAATAATGCAGAAATTCAATAAATCATGTTGAATGTTTAGCAAAAATTTCAATAGAATAAAAAAAACTGTTGTCATAAATAATAAGACAAAAAAAATTACGCAACCCAAGAAATTATTAAATAAAGAATATTTAAACTATTTTTTAAAGTCAGGATTAATAGTTTGTTGAATCGCGGTTTCAATTCCATATGAACCAAATGTTAAGTTTGTAAATGCAAATAATTCGTCTGTAAATCAATTACTTTTATAATATTAGATGTCTTAATCAACGTGATTGAAAATTACAATTCAAATGTATCATCTTAAATATGACGCTTTCCATTCAGTTCTTTTAACTCAACTTACTCTTAACTTAATGAAGCTATTGCCAAATTTCTGGAATATTCCGAATCCTTTATTTTTTTTTTCAAATTCGTCTCATAGTCTGCCAATGACTAATAAAGCTGAAGGTATTTAAGTCAACAACTACTCAGTTGTTATTATTATATTTGTTAAATTATCTTATTAACCTGGAGACATTAGATACAATATTACTAATTCATAACAATACAAATACAAAAAATAAACTCAGTGCATTACTTTTTTAATAATGCATTATCATTTGTTTTTGCGTGTTTTTATTTTTTATGCATTTTTTTCTAGTCCATTACTTGTTTTGGTAATGAATAATCTTTTCATAATAGGCATTGACAAAGTTTCCGAGATCTGTATGTGTCTTTCCATTTTTGTTTATATCTGAGGTCCTAAGGATATTAAATAAAAAATCTCGATAGAAAATTTGATGATTACAATGCTTTTGATGATTACAATGCCAAAATATGCTACATGCATATTTTGGTATCCAAGACGAAATAATACTGATTATTTTAACTAAAAATGTATACACTGTCAATGCTATATATATATAT
>JAOUZG010033767.1:1741587-1766115 GCA_026289955.1 Argiope argentata
GTATGTATGTATGTATGTATGTATGTATGTATGTATGTATGTATGTATAATGTATAATGTATGTATGTATGTATGTATGTATGTATGTATGTATGTATTGTGCAATATATGTGTGTAGTATATAATCTTTTCGCGACTGATTTAAAAAACGTCTGCAATTCTAAAATTGGTTTTAGAATATTTCTTATATTATGAAAATTTGAATTCCCTACCATGGTTTACAATGAATTTAAATTAAATCAAAAGCTTTCAAAGCGCAATTTTGTGAATGTACGAAGTAGTAGAAACTATTTTAGCTTAACTGTATTTCTTATTTTTTATTCTGGAATTCTCCTATTTCTGAAAATCGTAGGAAAAGTGATACCATTGGCATGGAATAAAAGTTCTGAAAAATAATATAAATTCTATTAAAATAATATGAGAAGATAAATATACTTATAAAAAAATTTCTAAATTCTGTTTCGTCAAGATGTGTGTAAAAGTTTCATTTTATATGAAACAATTCTAATGCGATGAAAATGTTTAAAAGTATTTTTCTGTCTTTCTAGGCTTGGCTCCTTATTTTGTACTGGTTACTGCTCTCCTCAATTTCTTGCTGACTGAGATCTTACGGAAATGAATCTGAATCTGGTTGAATATTTTTCTGCAACAGCTGGAGAGTGAGTATTGGAAACTTAAGCATAATATGTATCCATAATTAACTAGAAAAGCGTTATAGAAATCAACAACAGTTATTCCAAAAAAAATTATTTTTAAAGTATACGTGAATACTAACAACATCAATGTAATTGATATTGGTGTAGGCTTGTATTTTTTCAGTCTCAAATGGACTTAAAATACATAAAAGAATAAAATTGATATATTATCAAAAAGTTATTACAAAAAACATGTCATTAATAATTGACAGAAGTTCAACTATTTGACAAATCATCAGCGTTTCAGATGCTGAGTCTGTGCACCAAACTTCATCTATCTAGCTCTTTACATTTTGTGATTATCGTTTTTAGAGCACTCGGAGAGCCTCTGCATATTTCCATTCAAATTTTGTAGAACACTGTTAATTAAGTGTAAAGAGCATAGATCGTGCGTGCGTGCGTGTGTGTGTGTGATATTTACACATAATTATATAATAACACTATGCATAAAGAACATATATCATATTTAATCCGTCAACTGTTAAAAGGTTTGAAAAATTAGGTTCAAAGACGTATGGAGTCACACACACACACACACACACACACACACACACACACACACACACACAATATTAATTTAGGGAAGCACAAAATATGGAGAATCAGCACAGTATCGGACTGAAATATTGTAACGTTTGTAATACTTTCTTTTTGTGTCTCGGGGTCGCGGTACCCTGGTGGTGAGGTAGCAGCTTCGGAACCAGGAGCGTTTCAGATTCGATACCAGATTCCAGTACAGAGTAGTCAAGTAAGCGACTCTGATGCACGTTAAATCCGTCAGGGCCAAACGTCTCTCCCTGATATGTAATAGAATATTGGAAAGGGATGCCAGCTCAGATGTCGCCCACGTCATCTGATCTCGGTTCTCGGCGTCCGTCCCAAAATAGCCCTAGTGTTGAAACGAGATATTAATATAACTAAACTAAATCCTTTCTGTATTCCTCTTTATTAAGCATGAGAAAAAGTAAAAAATAATTATTCATTGTTGAGAAAATTCTTGTTAACCACTTTTTATACAAAAGTGAAATGATAGCTTTAACTATTTTCTATAAAGAGCTTTAACTAATTTCTATACTAAAGTGAAATGAATACTTGTTTTATGGAAAAACTCTTATCACGAGGAAACGAAATATTATCTGGCATCCTTTGTCGTTACTAAACGTAATTATTTCCACATTCGTCGAAACTTTTGTTTAACTACTGTGCAAACTTTGAGATGAAAGCTATGATAAACGCGTAATTATACATCTCTGACAAATATGTTCGAATGATTTAATTGCAGGATAATGCATGAATTACGAATTTAAACATATATGCAGATTATCTATGGTCAAATATGTAATTTTCAAACTATTGGAGACATTCAAATTCTTTCTGATGATTTAAATGATGTTATATTAATATGGTTCATTATATCATCATTATATTATTTATTTATATTATTATGATATAGAGGATGTAAATATTTATATGAATTAAATTATATGATGAGATATATATTGGACTTTTTGAGTTTAGATATGTACTTTTGAAAAAATTATGAGATTCCTGCAAACTCTGGTAGTCCTCTTAGACATATTCAATAAAATATTTTGGACATAAATGCATTTTAAACTTAACCCGTTCCACAGCTCTACGATTAAAACTTATCGACTTATGAAACTTTTATGCAGACGATTTTATATCATTTCAACACATATTTGAGCCCTTGCGTCACTCATTTATTTAAAACTGAAATTAAGACACAATTTATAATAATGCTTTTTATTGATGCAATGAAATTCAATTCAATATTTGTAATTATTGTTTATCAGTATTTTAACTCGTGTTTTTTTTGTATGCCAATTTTAATGTTATGAAGAAGAAAAAAACTTTCTTTTAACTTTAATTTCAAAACCAAATTTTCACTTCCGGTTTAATTAACTGGTGATATTTTTTTTGGTTGGCATGCCTTCAATTTCAGCGTAACGGATTTAAACGTAGATTGCAACAGCTGTTCTTATCAAGCTAGAGGAATTAATCCAAAAAATTTTTCATGCTTTGATATTTCAGACTCAGAGGAGCGAATTTATTATTTCAGTCTATTCAGAATGAAATAGAAATTTTTATATTAGAATCATTAAATTTATGTTATTATTAATTTTATCTATTTATTATTTTTATATTATTTTATTAAATATAATAAATTAAAATTATTAATTTTATGTTATTTTATATAAATAAATAATTCGATGCAAGAATATGTTATATGAAGTTATAAATTATTAGATAAAAAATTATTCATTACTCTTATCTGCAGAAGTTATCAGCAGAAAATCAAAATACCAAAAAAAAAAAAAGTTTTTTATCGTTTGTAAGCTTTTGAGGACTTTTTGTTGAAGTTAAAGGCATACTGTGAAAAAAAAGATTACAATGGTTATAGAAAAATTATTTGTCTATTTTTTCAAAAAAAAAAAAAAAAAATTTATTTCCTACTTTTAGACTTTAATCCTATAGGGACTAAAAAGATTAAGTTATACTTCGAGGGGTAATCTTCAGTTTTCTTCCCACTTCCAGCCATCGTTTCACTTCTATAAAATAATTAAGTACCACTATCTAAAAGGTGATTAGTTATCGTCATAGATTTTCTCAATAAAAGAAATTGGATATCGAATACTATCGTGAAGAGATGATAATAAAATTGTACTAATGAAAAAAAAAAGATTTGCTAATATTTTATTTGCATTAACTATACAAATAGTATAAAAGATTGACTCAGTATCTATATTAATAGCTTATATGAGAAGAGAAAAAATGTACCACAATATCTTTACTAACAACAAGTAAACGGTTAAAATGACGACGTCTGTATGAAAGGTTTTTATATAAAACGGAAGAAAAACGGAGGTAACATCTGTGCTAGTCGTAAGAAAAACATAAAAACAATATATTTTGATATATAAGCCAACATAAAGGGGTGATTTGTTAGTTCTATTGAAAGAAATGAGTCAAAACTTAGTGTCTTGGTATCTGTACTAATCTATGTAAATGCTATATCTGTACTAATTTAGATAAATTAAAGTGAAGCACTGCTAATTTTTTTTGTATTTTTTTTTGTATTTACTTTAATATTAAGTATAAAAAAGTGATAACAAATTAGATAATTTATATTCTTTCTTAATTAAAAACTGATGAATATATAAAGTGACCCACATCAGGTAGTCCTAACTTCCTTGTTTTATTAATTTTCACATGACGTGCATGCGACGTTGGTACAAAACAGCGCAGTTTTGATATGCTATGCCTTAATACTACAAATTTTGTTAAGTAAGTAAAAGGAAAATTTTGTGGCAATCAAACGGTTATTTTTTATTATTAAAATTAAGGAAATGTTTGCATTCCTAAAACGCCTAATATATCAATTAATAAACGTTTTGACAGAATCCTGGCAAAAGGGGCATATATATATATATATATATATATATATATATATATATATATATATATATATATATATATGTGTGTGTGTTTTTAAACTTTCAATTTTAATTTTTCTGGCAATCAAAGTTTTGGAGCTTTTGAAATGAAATAACTATTATGTCACAGTTCTTTGTCAGAATTTTAAAACCGCAACTGCTGTCAAAAAAGCATACTTCATAATAATGCAACTCTTGTAAAAGCGGGTAAAAATATTTTTTGCCCGTAAATTTCGGAGACAACATAAACTCCTAACCAAAACAACATCATATTTTCACACACTAATAATAACGTAAGATAACTGTACAAATTTAAAGCAATGTCCCTATCATCTATAATTGTTGTTGTTACTTATGGCACTTGCCATGGACAAGTCCCGCTGATACATCAGCAGATTTTAAGCCGGATATATACATCTTTTGTTTTTCAAGTAGCGCCATCTAAGGCCAAGAGTACGACTTAGCTACAGACACGCCACAACCCTTTTTAGGGGGCGGACAACATTCATGGAAATTCATTCAATTATCTCAGATCGTAATTTAGACCTGGAACAGAGAACGATCACCTCTGACCCAGTACCCCCAGTGATATTACTCTCGACATGGAGGACTTTGCGACCACGAACCGATTTAACGAGCGCCAATCGCCACACCCTCGGGGATTGTTTTGGCCGGTGAGTTTCGAACCCGTAACCTGAGGAGTACGAGTCCAACGCTCTACCAACCAGGCCACACCGGCACATCATCTATAATAAACATAGGGAACGAATAAAATAATATCTCTAGACAATTGTAGAAAATATAAAGGATGGATTAAAGGAATGTCTCTATCAACTATCCTAAACATAAAGGAATGGTTAAAGTAATGTCTTTAGATAACTGTACCAGTAACATATAAGGAGAAACAAATTTAATTGGCGCAGCAGGTTGATTTCCCTTCTTAAAGATTAAGGAAAGTGGAATTTTCTTTATAATCCGGACAACCTTTCATCCGAACCCCGAAAGTAAGTCCTGCAACCGAAAATGGTTGGCAATTCAAATCCAGACATTCCATCATTGATCGTGGCATTCCTCTGCCTCAGTTCCCCAACACGTCGTTTCATATGCGTCTCCCCAGTCCAGAGAAGGAATCACTCGAGCCGGAACATCTATTTTCCTTTCGAGAACAGAGAGGATTTTACAACAAGCGTTTTTTAAAAAGCGAGGGGGGCGGAGAGTGGTTATCGGTCAAGCAGATGACCAATGACCAGGTCCTTTGCCTCACGCCTGGCTGACCACTCCATTCAGGTTGATCCCTGAAGCACTTACCGCGTCGAGCTCTTTCTGATTTTGGTTTTTTTGCCGATATTGATTCCTGGACGAAGGCCTGAGGGGGAGATTGACGAGATCCCACCGCTCCTCTTTGAGTCAACAAAACGCGTTTTTATGGCTCCATTTTCTATCTTTCGAATCGGATAACGGATTGCGCCAAGTTATGTATTTGGCGATTCTCTTTAATTATTATGGATTTCACAAGGAGCTTTAAGAATAGATCCCTTTTATCGAGGGGTGGTGTTTGATAAATGGGGGGGGGTTCCATTGCAAAAAAATAATCGTCTTAAGAATCTACATGGGACATGAGTTTTCATCCGTCGGCGATTGTTTTAATTGAATTTGTTTCTACTAGTTTCAATTGATATTTTGATTTTTTCCTGCTAATTATATCTTTAACGTTATGTTAAAATATCACATGTTTTTACTTAGTGTGGCTCTTAACATACGAGAGTGTGACATAAAGGCGATTGTCCATAAAACGATTAATCGAAATCTGTTACGATTTTTTAAAATGCCATATGTCGAGTTTATTTTTAATCTTACGTCTCATTAGTTGCATTGCAAAGGAACGTATTCCAAAGATTAAATGGGTTAAAATCCGGTAGTCAATTTACCATCATATCTCCATTATTTTCAGTTCACCAATGCCTGAAAGAAAGAGGGCATTGGCGATTTGGCGACTTCTGGATTTGAATGAAATTTAATTTTCGAAATAATGATTTTTCGCTCCGTTGTTGATGATATATACATCAGTTTTCTCCTCTTTTTTTTTCAGAACTTTTACTATGGATATGTAATCTTAAAATTTTAGGGTTTATTAACTTTAAAATTAATAATCAATCACCTTAACAACTTATAAATTAATTATTTTAAAAAAACATGCTGTAAATATTTTGTATAAATGTTTTTTCTTTCAATTCCTACTATTAGTTCTCTCTCTCTCTCTCTCTCTCTCTCTCTCTCTCTATATATATATATATATATATATATATATATATATATATATAATATCTTGTTCAAATTTTCAATTGAAAATTACTTTTTATGAAAATGAAAAATAAATTTTAAATAAATTAAAAAATAAATTTTCAAATGAAAAATACTTTTTATTTATCCACTCAAGTTTAAATACATTTTTTAAAACTTATGCAACGTAATGGATGAAACTTGATGTTAATACAGTTTTTCCAAATATCAATTCATTAATTAAATTTAATTAATTTTTAATACTTTACATATAATTTTAGCAGTTTGTAATGAAAAAAAAAAATATATCAACAGGCAGTAGCTCAATGTGTAAAATGCAAGGAATTTTATTTTTTTCGTTTAAAGGTAAAGAATGCGTGTTCAATTCTTTTGAAATCAATGATATTTTTAAATAAATTACCTTCTTTATCAATAGTAATTATTTAATAAAAAGTAACTACAAAATATTCTTTGCTGATCTAAGTAGGAATTGACTTGATTTTTTTTCTATTACTTATGTTTTTATGATACAACTTATATCTATACATCTGAGATCTTTAGAATATAGCTTTTTCAGTTATAACTGAGTGCCATTATGCAGTTTCCTTAAATTTTATAGTGTAAAATAAAGACATCTGGAAATTTTACTTTAAAATGTAAAAAAAGGAAAGGAAAGGAGAAAGTATACACTCTGTTGGCTTGATAATACTTCAGCTCAGTTTTAGAACTGATATATTTATGGAATCTCAGCAAGTTATCTCGGCAACCAGTTCAGGAGTCGTGAAGGTTTTATCTGAATGTCATATAAATCAAACAGGTACCTGGAGAAATTCATTGTTGTAGCTTTGCTGTTTCTGGGGCAAATGACTTTTTAATGTTTCCCTACTACAGCGTGTGTTGTGTAGATGCAGAAAGAAGATGCTCAAAATATGAATGAAAAGTTTCGAAGTTACTGTATTGAGATAACTGCATTTTCAACATACGATGAGTCATCTTTTTTTATTGGAAACACAATACAGTTTCTAACATTTTATGAATCTTTGAAAAGAAAAAATGTTTTCCAAGTTAATTTCTCGTCTTTGTTGACTGAGAATAATTGCATTTTTTATCTGTTTCTTTTTTTTTCCGCCTTTTTAAAACACTACATTTCTGTTGAGCTCGTGTAGGCTTAAAAAAAAGACGGAAAAATAAGGAAATGGTAGAAAGCATATTAAGTTATTTTTATCAACTTGAGGAACATTGATGGAAAAATAAGGAAACGGTAGAAAGCATATTAGTTTATTTTTATGTACTTGAGAAACGTTGATGAAAAAATTAGGAAACAGTAATAAGCACATTAGTTTATTTTTATGTACTTGAGAAACGTTGAAGAAAAAATAAGAAAACAGTAATAAGCACACATAGTTTATTTTTTATCTATTTGTTGAACGTTGATGGAAAAATAAGCAAAAGGTAGAAAGCATATTAAATTATTTTTATCTACTTGATGAACGTTGATGTAAAAATAAGCAAACGGTTGAAAGCTCTTTAGTTGTTTTTATGTTATTGGGAAACATTAATGGAAAAATAAGGGAATGATAGTAAGCATATTAGTTAAGCATATGCAATCTATTTATCCTAGAGTTGATTTACATATGTGTTGTAGGGATTGAGATGGTGAGTCCCTAAACAGATTTTTTTTTAAATCAAAACTGTTAACTATAAAAAATTATGGTTTTAGGTTTTGTATTAATTTTCAAAACTATTATCGCTGAAAAATCAGTTTCATACCATCCTAAGATTTCAAGGTTTATTTTTTATTAATATGATTCAAATGTTTTTTCAAATTTTTTCAATTAACAAATTTGCATACTTTAACCATTCTATTTCGATTGATGAAGAAATCACGTGTATTGATACATTTCGATTTTATTGCAAGATAATGTTGTTATAGTACATATTTATAACAATTCAAATCAATACAAAAATAATTTGGGAGGTATTATTGAATATTACAACTACTAAATCGAGCCCATGAGTTTATACACAAAAAAGCAGTTCTTAGGTTTACTGATAAAATTAATTTTCTTTATCTACAAAAAAAATCAATTTTTATATGCAAACTAATAGTCTAATATACCGAATGAATTATATTTATTTTATTTTATACTAAGAAATAATTACAAAAAGAATAACAAAATAAACAGACAATTTTTTATTAAGTTCGTATTTAATATTTCTAAAACAGAAAATAAAAATTCTCTTTGGCTTCTTCATGAGGTATTTATTTTTCTCTTTAAAAAAATTTGATCTTTTGAACTCGTTAATTTCCATGTATATACCTTACTTTTTCCCCAATATTTACAAAACCTATTTTGTTAACATCCTACCAAACAAAACTTCCATTCAAGTAATATTAATGCATAAGAAAAAACCAATTTCTTTAAGAAGTAGAGAAAGTTGAAGCATCTTTGTTTTCAAGTGTAAAGTAAACAAAAAATTTTAAAGGTTATTTCTTCGGCCTTTTATTCCGGCTTTCTTAATCCCCAAGAAATAAACACTGAAACCAGAGGAAAAGACTAGTAATAATACGACCAAAAAAATATTTAAAATAAAATAGGGTTTGGTTTGATCGTGAATCTCTTTATTTTTCGATTTTGTTATTTTAGATTAAATATTTTTATAAAATCTTATTTTGCACTTTCCTTTTTCCTATTTTTTTGCTCTTTCCGAATTTTTCTTTTTCTGGTTTTGAATTTTTGTTCAAAATACCTACTTTTAAAGACTGTAGAAGTTGTTCAAACCAACGAACAAATATATTTATGCATCTCAGGAAGAAAAGTTATTTTTCACTGTAACTTATAAAGTTCTGAAGATATTAGTTAGTTGCTGAAATAATGTAAAAATGCATAACAGATCCAAAAATAAAGTAGTGTAATAAATATTATTAACTTTCTTAATATTTTACAATCTTCAGAATATGTAAATGTTTTATTTTAATTATTCTTATATCGTAGCAAAATAGCAGTTTTTCTCCTGGTTGTTGTTGTTACTTATGGCACTTTCCATATTTCACAAGCCCCCCGCTTATACAGCAACAGATTTAAGACGAAATGAGCTTGTATTTTTTTTGAAGTAGCGCCAAGTAGCGCCAAGAGTTACGACTTTAGCTACACACTCATCACAGTCACTTGCACAGCCCCTTTTTACCGGGGGGGCGCATTGACACATCTCACAGATAGCACACATAAGAGCAACCATGCCCGAACCGGGACTCGAACCCTGGGACTCCCAGAACAAGAAGAAGACGCGCTACCTCTGCGCCAGAAAGCCGGCTCTTATAGTATTTACATGAAAATGAAGATTGTAGTTTCGACAGAAAACAATAGATGACACTTGATGCTAGATATTGAAATTGTTTTTTAAATGATAAACTAATTTTTTAGAAATTTAAATATTTAATTTATTAAAAATTTTCTGTTTTCGAGTTATTATGCTCTAAAATGGGTCAAAATTATATATGTTAATACAAGAATTAAAAAACGCAGTTTCTTAAGTATATCAAATTTGGTATAGGATTTTGTGACTACAATTTTCTGTAAAATGCTTGCTTCAAATCCGTTAAGAAAAGCGAGTCGGGAACATAAATTAGAGTTTTGGATGTTATTCATTGTTTGCAAGGGATTGATCGCCGAATAACAAGCTACGGATGACACGATAGATCTGGTAAAAATGTTAATTTCATGCCGAAAATTAATATTTCTTAATGCCAATACCGTGTGAATCGTGACATGGTTAATTGCGAAAAAGTTTTGGGGAGACCACAACCGATGGATTTCATTATTTGTTGAAATTTTGATAGAATCCATCCAAATTTCATAGCACAAATTAATTTATAAAATAGCATAATCTTCTCAGCAGTGGAAATTAATCGAAGTATTCAGCTGTATACTGGGGATACCGTCGAACGATAGAATTGCACGCTTCACCAAACAAGTCAATTGATTCGATTTCGACCCCTCCTCGCATGTCTAGAATTTTAATTGATCTTTAATTATGTACATCATGTTTCACATCCCAGTGGCAGACACATGTTGTGCAATATTGTCCAACAATGACGCCACTTGATATGATCGCGGTTAATATTATCATTCGCTTTAAAATATCAAAATTATCTGCTACCGAATCTATGTATTCAAATGTTCACAAAATATTCATTTTGGTGTAATGACTGTTTAGTTAAATGTTAGCAACGTTCAAGAAGAGTATTAAACGCTGTTGCATTTCCAATTAGTGGTAACGACCGGCGTTCATGGAATTTCTTCATCCATTTATAAGGAAGCACATGGGAATGAATCATTTTTCACATACAATGGAGTTTCCTCTGAAACAGAGAAATTTTAAAGGACAGTTTCCCTGCTAGATGTGAACTTGAAATCTTTTGAACAACTATAAAACATTATTGCTTGTATTTGAGTTATAATAACGAAATTTGTATAAAAAATAATCTGAATGTTAAAGATAAAATTTAAATTATGAACAACTATGAAAGTTTACTGAAAACGTGTCAAATGAAAGCTGCAACGCGATTAGAAATTTTATGGCTCTTCTATTTTGTAAAGTTTTGAATAAGAGAGCTTTTTGTGAGCAATATCAAATGTTGATAATTAATAAATAGTTGTATCTGCGTACATATACAAGAATTTCTCGTTTAAATTAATAAGATAAGAGGATTACAAACAAGTAATAGAAAAAAAATTAATCAATTCCTACTTAGGATATTAGAAAAAATGTAGGATGCTAGGAAAATAATTATTTTAGTTACTTTTTATTAAATAATTATAATTGTTGTTCCCGTGTTCCGCTTTAAAACGGAAGAAGGGGTGCAGTAGCTTCTGAGGTCATGGACTCCTGAGCACCTGATTAACGAATACCTTTGACTCAATACCCTCAGCGGTGTAACTCCCGAAATTGAGAGTTTTGTTACCAGGTTGAAACTTGCAGCACAAGGAATGCGAATCCAACACCCTACCAACCAGACTATCCCCACCTAACAATTACAACTACTGTAAAGAACTATAATAAAGGTGAGAAAGTTAGTTTTTAATTAATGAATGAAAAATCAATGAAATAATATTCGAAAAAACTGTATTAACATCAAATGCCATCCACCACAAGTTTAAAAACACTTACTTGAACTTGATTAGATAAATAGAATAAATCTTATTTACGATTGAAAATTTGAACAAGATATATATAGAGAGAGGAATGAGAATAATAGGAATCTAATAATAGGAATTGAAAAATAGTTTGCAATTCACAATCGATCGAATATATTCTATGAAAAAGAATTGAAAATTAATTGAAAATAATGATTATTTTAAAACCAAATACGTTCGAAATTTTTGCAAAGTCTTCTTATCGAAGATTATCATCTAAATAATATATTAACAGATGCCACTGCGCCACAACCTCTAAACAGAGTCTTAACGCAACCTCGCAGCCGACGATATAATTACGATTCAGCCGAACCCTCCCCTGGCGTGGGTGAGATGATGATGACGACCCCTTTCCATCTCCGCAATCGATCGGAGGAAGCTTCTTTCTTGAGGTCTTTTGCCGAATTTCCGAGGCACATCATTCCTCACAAAACAATGCGAAGGGCGCTTTTACGAGTCTCATTGAGGAAGATATCTCGAGCCGCACAAGAGGGCAGAGGAAAGAAAATAGAAAGGATGGTTATCGAAAAGAAAAAAAAAAAAGAAAAAGAAAGAAAGAAAAAAGAGCAGGTAGGAGGGAGTCCGAAGACGAACGGGGTCAGTGGAGTGTTAATTAATTCAGAAAATCCCCCTTCTAGCTTTTCTATCGTGATAAGGGTTATAGGAATGGCGGCCTCTCCATTAAGAAAACCGTTTTCACAGGTGGGTTTTCTTGGGGTGGAAAGAGCGGTTGAGGTCTCTTTTATTCTCTTTGCGTCCGACGGCTATTGTTTTTTGGCATTGCGCAAGCTGCCGGCGAGACCTTTTTTTATTTGCTCGCATCGAACTTGATGTGTTCTTTCGCAGCAGTTTGCGGAACAATTTTGGATTTTAAGTTTCTTTTTTCTTTCTTTATATAGATTCCTTATAGAAATACTATGTACTGCCACGTCTTTAATGACACTTCTTTAAGAAGTAGTTTCTGCATAGTTTTTCGAATTATGGTGCATTAAAAAGTGTAACCTTAGTGTCCTATGCCTTAGCAGAGTTGCTGAAATTGTGTCCTTCACTGCATTCTGCATTTTTATTAATTTTTCAACTCCTTAATAATATTTCCACCCCCTTCCCCTTGCTCAGAAAAATGCAGAGATGTATTTTTTAAAATCAAATTTAGTAAATTTTATAAGTTTGGAAATGGGTTAGCTGAAATAATGTATTCTTAAAAGACAAAAAATAATAATGTATATTGAGGGTAAACATTGGAAATTACGAATGAAATACGTTATTTATTATACACTACTTATTATCTATACTATTATAAATATGAAAGTTTGGATGATTGAATGGATGATGTTAGTAAATCACGCTAGAACGATTAGATAAACGAACGAAATTAGATAAAATTTAGCACAGAGATAAATTATAGTTTAGAATAAAACATATTTATTCTGGTTAATTGAGGTGTAATTTTTTATTAATTAAAAACTAACTTTTTTGACAAAAATTTTCGTTTTCCCACGCCAAATGAGTAAGGCTTAACTTGTTTTCGATCGGTTATTTCAAACGATTCTGTTTATTTTCTTGGTGTTTGATGCATTTAAAATTAAACATTGCTAATTAATCGATCTTTCTGATTCATTCTGGAGTACTTTTGAATTAAAATAAGTGGTACTAACGGTACTTTTCTGATAGCCGAGTGCAATCGAAAAAATCGCCAAAGAAATTTGGTGGAATTCTACATTATTTGGAAAGGGTTTTTTTTTTTTTTTTGCTTTAAAATCGCTGTAAGAAATTTGGTAAAAATCTACATTATTTGGATATTTTTGGCTTGCACCCGTCTAATGGAAAATTACCAAAATAAAATACAATAAAGGAAATTAAAAATTTCTAATCAGTATTACATCGCGTTACATTTGCCCATTTCACTCAAATTTGGCGACAAACTATTTTTTTTAGGAAAATTATTTTCAATGTCACTGTAATGATACGCTTTGATGATATTTTACATTATTATAATTCTCGAGTTCTCATACATATACATCAAAATTTTCACGCTTACGAAGTTTCTGCTAAAGGCTAGTAATAAATAAATAATAAATAATAAATACTTTGCAAAAGATTTTTATCTAACTGTAACTGTTGAATATAGTGTCAAAGTACCATTTTTGCCAGCCACAAAAGGATGTGTTATTAGGTTTGTCACTTTAATAATTGCAACTATATTATCATTTTTGCGCCTTCATGTTCTATCTGCAACCTTGGCGACGGGTCACAGCGCCACACCTTCGTCGTGGCTTTGCGTAAATTGAAACTGACAACACCCAATCTACTTTGTTATATTAAAATATCGTATATCGAATTCTCCATAATATTTCAAACAAGATACTTGTACTTTTTAGTTACATCGATTTGTTTCAATCGAATTTTAATTATTAGTTTTGGTTAACGTTGCCCAGAGATGATTACATTTCAAGGAAACAAAACTTATTATTTCATTATATATTGGTATCTACTCTACTGAAAATAATATTTATTATTATATATTATTTCTCAAACAGTCTGTCTATTTTTATATTGTTTTCTGCTATGTATTTCGTTATTTAATCTATGCCAGTCCGGTGTGAAATAACGTTGACGGGATAGCACCCCCGTCTAGAAGAGTACAATTTTTCTGGTATTAACAGCGCAAAACTTTTACATGTTTTTATTTTTACCAGAGAAGACAAATTAAAAAAAAAAACTTCATAGACTGTGTTTGATATATTTACGAATTATGACATGCGAATATTTGAAGGGTCTGATTTTTTCGTCATTCAGAACACAAAATATCTAAATTAAAACTTATCTCTAAATTGTATACTAAAATCTCGAATAATCTCGTCAAAATATCCGAGAACCTAAGGTTGTGTTCCGTACAATAATATAAATAAAATGAAGAAAAAGATTTCTAAGGAACAAATATCATAATGAAATCAAATTAGGTAAAAACTTCACATAAGAAGGTCTACCATGTAGACTTTAAAAAGAAACTGGTCTACAATTGTTTATAATTTAGAAGTAAACGAGAAAAACCTGTGCAAACTACACAACTTCAACGATCAAATCATTTCTAAGTTTTACATCAATCTACCAATTTTAAAAACTATTATTGAAAATTCATTTATAGATTAAAACTCATAAGTTTCTTCTTACGGTATATCATAATTTAACCTGTTACCCCTTTAGTAGACCCCAAATAAAGTATTCATTTTAATGAATAAAATATTCTTTCTATCAAAAAATATGTTATTTAAAAATATAGAAATTAGATAGAATTAATTTATATTACCCGAATCGAAAAACAGAAAAAATTGCATTGCGTATAGAAAATAAATATAGTTCATTGGTAGAATTTTTCAATCTACACATTTAAAATGTTTCTTAAATGATATTAAATTAGTGTAAAAGTTCTGTATTTATGGAAAGATTAGAATTTAAATACCAAAATAACGTCTTATTTCCATTATCCTATCATTTTTATATTTGTAAGAAAGTAATTCAAGATAACTGGTGAAAAAACTTAATAATAGAGCTAATAGAATATTGAATTAGGAGCTAATTTTAAAAGAACATTTTCTTTGTAGTAAACTTTCATTATAATCAGAATGTATTATGTAAATGATGAGAAAAAAGCCATATATTTTGAAGGATTCGCTACTTGTAAACAGGATTGAAAAGTAACTAAATTCTAATGCGGATTTAAAAAGGATAACTAAGAAAATACGAAGCATTAACCAAAACATGAAGGGCAAGATATCTTCCTCCTTGTTATTAAGTTGCATCTAGACAGAAACATGGTGTTCAGTTTGAGATTTAATCTCTATTATGCATACTGTGTCAGCTTTTTTTTTTTTAACTTTATAGAGTGCATTGTTAGATTAATGTATCTTCAGATAGATCCTAGATAAAAATAATATTTATGGAATGATCATTTTATGTACTTGTGCACATATTCTGCGTGCTCATTAGTTATATAAGTATTGAAAATAAAAAAGATACAAAAATAAGAATATTTTTTTAAAAAGCTGATGATTTCGTAAAGTTTAGTATGAATCTATTTTGTTCAAAATATTGTAGAATTTATTTTCAATTTAGTCTTAGGATGTTTTTTACTTATTTAAAGCATAAAATAAAAACGCATATAAATTACATTTTAGTATTCTCTCATTTTTCTCTTTGAACTTACAGTTAGAGTTATATTTTATCTTTGTTTTTTTTTCAACTTCTGCCAGACGTTGTAAATTGAAAAAAAAAATTAAATTTTAGTTTATTTTTTAAATAAGCCTACTAAGGGCTTAAGATTTATTTACTGAAGAGTTTGAATTTATAAGCTAGTTTATATACTCAGGGTAGCTCTGCATAAATATTTTTTAAATACTTATAACACAAAAAAGTTAAATTTGAAATCTTAAGATGACTCATAATTTCTTTTTTGTGCTTTAATATTTTCAGAAATTTGCATTGAAAAATCAAAATTTCACTTAATTTTAAATAATTAAAAATCTAATTTAAAAATTACTTTGCGATTGTTTTTGTTGTTACTAATGGCACTCGCCATGGACAAACTCGCTGATGGCGAACAGCGATTTTAAGCCGAATGAGCGTCTCTTGTTTTTGGAGTAGCGCCAACTAGGGCCAAGAGTACGACTCAGCTACACACTCATCGCATTCGCTTGCGCAGCCCCTTTTTACAAAAAAAGGGGGGCTTTACACATCTTACAAATAGAACACAGAAGAATAACCATGACGAGGATTCGAACCCGGAAAGCCCAGATCACTGGGAAGACGCGCTACCTCTGTGACAGGACGGTGGAATTACTATGCGATGTAAATATCGTGTCCGCTTTCTATCACGAAAAGAGGGGTGCAGTAGCTTCTGAGGGTAAAGACCCCGGAGCACCCGAGGGTAGAAGTCTGGCTTCTAGCTCATATGAGGATGAAACACACTCCCACACGCTTGCACAACCCCTTTTTACGGGGGGGGGCACATTCACACATTTCACAGATAGAACACAGAAGAACAACCATGCCGGAACTCGAACGCGGGACTCACAAAACACGAGGAAGACGCGTTACCTCTGTGCCAAAAAGCCGACGTAGGCCCCTTCTAAACACACGAACAAAATACAGACAATACAATTAGTCATCCCATACTTTGCCAAGATTTTTGATGTTACGCTTTGAAAGCCTGTATAGTATGCATGTTTTAAGTTCGTTACCCTTATTTAGTTACTGTGGAACAAACACCTAATGTTTAATGTAGTTTCCTCCATAAAAATCAAACATTGTCATACACAATTATGTGTATCCTTTCAAAGTTTCACATCAAATATGCAGAAAATGGGATGAATTATCGTACGCTTAGATTTTTTCCCTTTTCTGGAGGGGACACGTAGAACACTTGTAATTGTGTTTGAATTTAAATCTTCATCTGTTATTTTTGATTTGCGATGAACAAGGCTGTATTTTATTTCGTTTTCTTTGATAAATATGCAATGTCGGAATTCATTTACGATCATTCTGTATGTTTGTGACGAATTTGATACCGTTAGCTCTATATGTCTACCTTATTGCATTCTGAGCTGAATGGCGTTTAAAGAATATGTATCAACAAGTTTCAAGTATTAAGTAAGTAATCACGAAGGAGATTAGAATTGTTATGAAAAGTTCGGACGCTAAAAGATGAAATGCTACTGCTCTAGATTATAATAACAAATCATGGAATATAGAAAGGACTGACCAATTTTCGAAGAATAAGTTGAACATTTCTGGCAAAATAAAACAAATTTTGCTGTCAAAAGGCCAAATTCTCTCACTCAATTGTGTAAAAAAATATTGATAAATTGGTGTAATTTTAAAGTAGAAAAAATAATTTTTGTGCGGAAGTAATTTTTTTTCATTTTGAGAGAAAAACTCTAACTTTTCTATCAGTTTTTAATTAAAACGAATTAAAATTCTGAAGAATATTTTTATAGTACACGCAAGAAATAATTTTGCGCCGCAAGATTTTGCACGCAGAATTTTGCACGCAAGAAATAATTTTGTAAAGAATTGTTGAATTCTTTACATTTACGCATTATGTAACACTCTTTTTGAACAGTTTTTGCATGATGCTATCTTCTGAAATCATACTAAACTGAAACTTTATCATATTAAAATACTTTTAATTCGTAAATTTCCTCCTTTAAAATTGAATAATACCCTTGCACAGGCATCCACTTTCGCAACCAGTTAAGATTTGCTGGCAAAAAAATTCTATTGAATTTTTTATACTTTCCTTTGGTATAATTGTCCCTTTTGCAAAATATTTGTAAAAGTGGAAAAATACATGACTGGCACCATTTTAATAGCTTCATATTTATTCTATTTGTGCTACGCAGAATTTATCATTTTATCTTAAATTTGAATTTTAATCTAATACAGGAAATGATTCAATAACCTAAATCTTGCTCGCTGAATCGAAAAAGGGTCCTAAAATGTACATAAGAAATGAAACATTTCGGAATCGTAATGCTTTATGTAATATCGTTTTTTTTTCAATCAATTGTAGAAATTTTGTTTACTGATTCAATAAAAAAAATGTAACGTAATTGCAATAACGCTAACGTAAAGTTCAAAAAGCGATAATGTATTTTTATACATCCCATTATATTACAGAAAAAGGCGATACTACTTATAAATTTCCAAATTTTAAACAATTTCATCATTGCTTGTTTTTTGAAAGCAAACCTTTTCTGTATTTATCTAGGAACAAAAAAATATGAAAAACCTACGTAAAATTAACCCTACCTGGTTATTAAAAAATCTGCCAAATTCTCATGTTTTCTTTACCAACAATGTTAACAACATCCCTCGTAAAAATATTGGTATTATAATGAAAATGATTTTAATTTCAATACTGAAATAAATTGTAATATGTGGCTTGAAATATTTTGAAAAATGTATTGAAATTTGAAAAAAAATAATAGTTTGTAATTAAAGTGGCTGTAAGTAATTTTTGGAATTTTCAATTGATTTTCAATTTGGTTTGTGCAATTATTTTCACAATTATCAGGGAAAAAACGCTAAAAATTTCGCTTATTTGCTAGTTAATTTAATTTCTAAGAAATTTAAAAAAATTGCTCCAAGAATATTTTTATTTTTTTAGTTTGCAAAAAATTTCATAGCTCTATACACAGTAATTTGCTACTTAGAGCTAATTCTATTCTATAAGTAGAAATTTTGAATACATTTACATACAACTTCTCAACTACTTTACAAATCTAACTCAATTAAGTTCTAATTGTAATACTTTCATTACCACGCAATGAACTATTATTAAACTACGTATTGTTATTTCTTTGCCTTGGATGCAGACTGCTGTTGCATACTAATGCAATATAACTTCATTTTTGAAAAGTTAAATAATTAGTTCTTTTATGCATAGGATTGAAAACAAATTCCACAAAATAAATTTTTCATTCTGTTTTAAAGATTCGCATTTATTTAACCCAACGCAGGAAACGGCGAACACGTGACAATTATCAACGGAATTACTACTTCAGTTGTTTACCACCTCTAAAGTTAATTTGATCAGCATAAGTATTTCATAATTCACAGCAACTCTGTATTTGTTTGGCAGAGTTGCCATAGAAACGTCGTTTCGCTCTTTAAATTTCGTTACACGTGAGTTTTATAGTTGTGATTCGCATAGTATTCCTTTGATTCCTTCATTGTATCGATTATTTTCCGAAAAAAATAATTAAAAACGATCATACAGTAAGTGAAAAATTTTGTTTAATGCTGTCTAAAAAATGCTGATTAACATGTATTATTTAATCTCTTTAAATACTAAAAGTTTGATTTAAGACTTTCGTATTTATTTCTAAGTGATTTAATACTTGAACTACAAAGACCGTTATTTTGTCGGTTTTCAAATGTCATGCTTAAAACTCTTAATAAAATTTATAGATTTTTCTAGAGATTTATGATGACTTTTAATGAAATACAGGAACAATTATATATTCCTATTCAATTTTCACTCAGCTATTTTAACTTTCATAATCATTACGATCTTCTTGTGTACAGCCGACCACCCCGCCACCCCTGAACGTAGCAGTATCGACAGGATTTGCTGTGGCGGACTGTGGACTATAGCAATGTCCATCCTTACATTGACCGAATCTGTCGAACTGATATTCTCTTCAAGATAATTGGCCCTAAAGTGTCGAATACTGACCACCTCCTCCACTTTAAACTTTTAAAAAGTTGGCATAAAACTGACAATTTCAGACATCATCTCCTTCAAAGTCCAAAGATTACTTGGCATCATCTGTATTGAACTCAAGTCATTATTTTCAACTTGAAGATATTTTCTATATTCGGAGATTTCTGAGTATTCCTTTAAATGGTGGTAAACAGTACCAATTCCTCCACAAATTCATTTATTTTCCTGCATTCTTCCAAATCAATAGTCATTACGATCTATATTTATTTATTCCAAGATCCGTCAAGAATGACGACTTGAGTAACTTCAAAGTTTATATTATTTTATGAACCATCTATGCAATGATGTAAAACAGTACTATACATTCATTTATACATCGCTTTCAGATATTATTCTGAAAAAATTGAATTTGAAATTTTTTTATGTGAATTTATACTAATTTTTGATCCAAATGTTCGGTGACTTTTATGATATTTGTTCTATTTTGTTCGCTTTTATTTCATTAAAATTAGAACTAATAGCTGAGACTGTATACCCTGTTAATGCAAATCCAAGCTATGTTTCTTGGACTTTTTTAATTAATAATTATTGCATTATATTATTTAATGGCTTTGTTAAATTTTATTCTTTTAATTTCATAAGCGAAGCCAAAAGTTAGAATGAAAGTCATGGTGATCAAAAAACACGCCAATTTGGCGGCTATGGCCAAAATAGGTATATATTTAACATCGGTAGCTCTAGTGTTAATGAAAATAATTATAATTAAATTGTAGGTGATTGTTTCACAAATTTCATTATATATTTTTGGTTGGAAATTTTCCTTTTAATGAATTTTTGTATGTTGCATTTTATATTAATTTGTTATTCTTATTTAAAATTATAGTAAAATTCAAGGAGTATGTCTTATAGAACTTGAAGTTGTTTTATTTTTACAATATTCGATTATTTAACATTTCACAATGGTTTAATCATAGCTTTAATCGTTGATTAGATACCAGACTTTGCGTGAGAGCCACCATTTTTGGAGAGTTGAGCCATTTGCTCATTCATTGAGGTGAAATGGCTTTCCGCTTATGTGTTTGTTTAGTATATTAATGTTCCATTTTGAACCCCCATTTATATTAGTTAGCAAAGAAGTTCGTATTTCCGAATCGCGGTCGAACGGCGCTCATTAATATAAGGTGGAGTTTTGGAGACGAATTTTTTGCTTATGTATTGTCTTTGTCTTGGATCTAATGGCTTAAAGTCGTTAGATCCATGCCGAAAACAATGGAATGGGATGTTCAGGATTCGAATAATTCAAACGGACTCAATTTTTAAGATGTGTTTTAAAAATTCTCTCTTGGCACCATCAGCAGACCCAGACGTTGTCTGTACAAACAGACAAAAGCAGGAAAAAGAAACCGTGTGAAAATATTTTGAACTTTAATGGAACTTTGCAGAAAAAGAATTTTTGGTTTCAGCACATAAAAAATAAGCTCCGAGCAATTGAGAAGTCGATGTTAAAGTGAAGCCTGCTTTCGAGTGCTTAAATAATAATTATTTTTAGGATGCGGATATACATACACAACGCATAATAATTCTGTGTTGGAAGCAGAAGGCAGAGTCGTGGCCGAAATCAGGGAGAAGATAGGCTGAATTTTTTAAGTTCGTTTTATTAAATCTCAAAAGGCAAGCATTATGTACAAAACAGAGCAGACACAAACAGATATGAAGGAAAAAAAGGCACGAAATCATTTATCTTTGGTCTTAAATACCATGAGATTCTTATAAATATAACACGTATCGAATTTTGACAGAAATTCTCACGTGTGTTTACTTGGACAAGAGTTTACCTGGACAACTCAAGGATTTTTTTGAAGAATATGTTTACATAAGCGATCACTCGGTATGTGGAATTGATGACGCAGTAATTTTACAAAGCTTTATTTGATTTAGTTAAATAAAAAAAGAGGAATGGGATCAGGAAATAAGAGATTTTTTTAGAATGACTTTCATATGGGCTGAATTAATTTTAAAATTAAGAAATAAATTAGGATTAAATTATATTTATATATATATATATATACTCTTAGTAATTTGTAACGTAATACAATGCTAAAGAAACGTATTGCATTCTTTAGATTGAGATAAAAAAATTAATTGGCATAATTAAAATTAACCAAAAGTTGAAGCATATGGTTGCAACTGAACTCAACTTAGGAAATGAATTGTGAAAATTTATCCAGCAAAGAGTCACCTTTTAACTATTGGAAGACGATCAAAAGAGTTGTCCGAGATAATATCAGACCTCTATTTAGAAATAGTTGGAACTAAAGCAGAGCGAATCAGAAAGTCTAAGATTAATTTTAAGTCTAAGATTAATTTAAAAGTCTAAGATTAATTTTTAAAGAAATTTGGGTCAAAATAACAATTATTTGGTTCAAAATTGGTTTATTTAAAAAATCTTTAGGTTTTTTTAAATTATAAATAGAACATTTATTCTTTGATTTATAATATACGATATAATATTTTCTAATATAACTAATATACCAGAAAGCATTAGTATACTATTAAGCTTTCTATTAGGCTTAATAGTATATTATTAATATACTATTAAGCTATTAGAAAGCATTAATATACTATTAAACTATTAGAAAGCATTAATATACTGTTAAGCTTAATAGTATATTATTCTAATATACTATTAAGCATTATGCTTCATATTAACTGCTAGTTTTTTGAAAAAGCAGTTTCATTTGCCACGGGATATTTACTGAATACAACATGGAATGGAGCGACTGATTGCTTCAGGGATTTATAGAACAATAGCTTGTGCTTATCTCTAATAGGCTGTTTCGAGCCGCGTGACTTGGACGAATACTGATAATCTCGTCTTTGATGTGAGCATCAAAGGCTAATTTTGTATCTAATCAGGTTCTTGCATACAGTAGCATAAGTGTATTTAGATATACTGGGCATCTTACTCCAGTTTTTAGTAACAATGAAACCTGCTGATTTATTGAGATTGATCTTGATTTGTCTTTCAACAAGACGGAGATGCAACCGGAATAATAAATTTGTCGTGCATTGATTACTGATGGTGGATTGAAATCTTTATTACCCATAACATGCTTTTAACTTGACACATTCACCATAACTACACTAAATTAATTAAAAAATAATTGAACATTTGCTTTACAAAGTATCTGTACTGTTCTTATACCACTTAAGAATACATATCTACAGATATGGTAATCTTATTACGTAATTCGGTTGGACAGTTCTTGAAATTTCAAACCTGAGTCGAACTCAGAATTTGATTGAAAAATTTTGTTGTGCTGCAAGTTGTTAGATATGAATTGCTTTAGCTTATCTGATAAGTCTCTGTACATAATTACTTCCTTTTTGTTCAGGATACCGATATTAGTAATTTTCGATCATTTCACCTCGGTAAGGGATGATACGGCGAAAGACGAGGGGTTATTGCATCTTCCGATTTCTTCAAATAATCTGAGTTCATCCTATTGTTAAAATAAATACCACCTCCTTTCATCTTTCCTCTCATCCTTTTTTTTTGACAAAATAAACACCTCCCGACGCATGCGCAAAAGCGCTGAATGTCTTAGCATTCGAGAACGAACAGTATGAGAAATATGTATTACATAAAGGCTGCGACGATTTCTGATCAAATTAATTTGTATCCTCAGTGTTTCAATAGTGACTTTATTTTATTTATTACAAAAATTCTGCATAAATTGGATAATGTCTATGACTTTTATTTCTTATTCCAGATTTTAATATGCATAAATAACCTGGCAATGTAAACATATCATATTTGAATCGAACAGATAGCCCTGTTTTGAGATTTCTGTTGACTTTATTTAAGAAATAAATGCTGATATTACTTGCTTTATTATAGGCATATTTTTATTAAAATGTATCTATAAATCTATCTGTTTTGTTTGTTATTGTACTTGCCATGGACAAGCTCGCTGAAGTAGTCAGCGATTTGAGCTTAATCAGCGGATCTTGTTTCAAGTAGCGCCATCTAGGACCAAGAGTACGATTTTTGCCACTCACTCTTCACATTCACTTGTACAGGCCTCTTTTTACAGGGGGGGGACGCATTCACTCACCTTACAGATAGCAAACAGAAGAACAACCATGGATTCCCGGCTTATAAACCTATCTAAATATGTTTTTGATCATATTTTTATTGATAGTGTATGGATATATATCTGTTGAAGTATGTCTGTAAATCATTTTTAATGCATATCTTGTTGTTGTGGTGGTGGTGTCCAGTGATATGCAGAGTACAAAGAATTTAAATTCCTCCAAAAGTCTTGGTGACCAGATCCGCTAGTTCTGGAGCCTGGTGGCTATGAAGGAATTTAATTGGCGGTGTTCCAAGTTGTGGGAGGGAACGGATAATGGCCTAACAGTTAAAAACATGATTTGGAATTTGTTGTGATTGAGGACAGTACTTGCGGGTGGGATAAGATTTTATATATCAGCTGATGATATCTCCATGCCCTTGAAATGTCCATTGATATCCTAACAACTGCAGAGGAGAGATGTCTTGGACAGTCTAGTTCAGGAATTGTTGCCTTGCTTGAAACGCTGATTGTAGATTCTTCGCCTGGCAACAGCATTTGCGTTTGTACAGTACAATATGTGCTGATTGTATATTCTCC
>JAOUZG010033767.1:1780630-1815197 GCA_026289955.1 Argiope argentata
TATATATATATATATATATATATAATATAACAACGGCGTCCTGGCTTAGGTGTAGCGCGTCTTCCCAGTGATCTCAGCGTCCTGTGTTCGATCCCGGTTTTTGGCATGGTTATTCTTCCGTGTTCTATCTGTAAGGCGTGTGAATTTACCCCTTTTTACAGGGGGGCTTGAGCAGGCCCCCTGTAAAAAGGGGCTGTGCAGGCGAATGTGATGAGCGAAGCAAAAGTCGTACTCTTGGCTTTAGTTGGCGTTACTCGAAAACAAGAGGCACTGATTAGGCTTAAATGGTTGACTACTTCAGCGAGTTTGTCCATGGTATGTGTCATAAAAAACAACAAACAACATCATGTATTTATATAAAATTTGTATCATTTTTTAAATGTTTCAAATTTACATTAAATTAGTAAATGAGAATGAAATGTTTTTGTATATTACTTAATTAAAAGTAAACCTCAAAAATTTCATACATCAATCATCTAAGATCGCACGATCGATTCAGTGAAAATACGGAATTTACACCAAAGATCTGTATGTCCAAACTACTAGAGGCATTCAGAGTCTGGTTTGTTCTTCAAGATTATTGAGTTTTAAAACTGATAAGTAATTACTCGGAATTCATTAAAAATCTTATATCATACCTTGTTATTTGATACGGTTGAAAAACATGAATTAAATTGGATCAGTTGACTGCAAATTATAAAGTGTACACATTACGTAATAAAAATGAAAAAATTCCTATCTTCAGCAGAGTTTAATGATTGATTAAAAGATACGATTGAGTGTTTTGATGGATATTTGAATTTCCTTATTTACAAAAAGCTCAGTTGCAGGTAAAGAATCAATCAAATTAAAAATATTATAAGGATTAATCGAAAACATTGCACTGAAATTGCTATCATTAAAATAACAATTTATTGAATCTGAAGGCGATGAAAATGTTATTTTTGAAGAATAATTATTTTGGAAGATTTGAACATCTGTTTCCATATACAACTCAAAATGATTACTCATCTAACCAAGGTTTAGCCTGTTTTTGCGTTTGATTGAATTTTTTGTTGGAAGCTTATATTTTGATTTCATTTGGATCTTTTTTTCCTCTGAATGAATGCATTTTTTTTTGGTAACAAAACGAACCATTGCCAGAAAGTTTGTAATAATATTTTTGCAGATCATTAATTAGTTACGCGAAGCGTGGATTCAATCCAGCTGTAGAAACAAAGAAACAGTCTGAAAATCGCATGATGGTTTGTTTACATGCGACGGTTGCCGTTCAGCAATCAGCACAATTTCTGTACCACGTGCGTCAGTTATATATATATATATATATATATATATATATATATACAGAGAGAGGGAGAGAGAGAGATTGCGCAATAGTGTTTTGCTAAGCATTCTCTGCCTCACGCATGTATTACCATTCAATGCAGGGGTAGGGTATAATATTTTTCTTAGTATGACAGTATGAGACAGTAGGCAGTATGCGAGAACTTTTTTTGGAAGATCATTCTTACTATTTTTAAAAAAGGCTCATGAAAGCGACATTTGCACAAGATACATAATTTTGTTTGTGAATTGTCTACATCAGGGGTTCTCAAAAGGTGAGTCGCGGGATGAGGAAGAAAATGTTAAAGAAAATTAGTTTATTACTGTAGTTTTTATTAAAAAAAGAGTACACATAAAGCTTTTAATACACATACTAGTTGGTTTTTGCGTTCTATTAGTTAATGGGACACATGAGCTTGTTTGGAATTAACCATTTTTTTAATGTCTGGAGTGAGCTTTTTAACACAAAAAAATATGTCATTTTCCAGTGTCAAATGATTTCTTGATTTTGTTTTTAAATTTATCGTTATGAAGAATCCTTGTTCACAGTTGCAATATGTAGAAAATGGAATTAAAGTTTTTAATGCTGTTGTGGACAGTTCTGGGTATTCCTGTTTAATACATATACAAAATGTGTCGATATAAGCTTTGTTAAAAGTTTATTTAGCTGACTGATCACTTAAAATCTCAATCAGTTGATCATGACAAAGGGCACTTAGCTCAGTTTTTGTTACGGCTTGCTCACTGAACGGATTGACTATCCACACAACACCACTCATATCCTTAACTGTAATGTAATCTGTAAACTGTTCAATCAAAGTTTCAAAATGAAATGATACTAGTAAGGAGAAAGATGAAGTGACAAGGGATGTGGCTCCAATACCCGACACATACTCTACGAACCCTTGAGTAAGTGTGAAATTTTCAAAATATCTTCCTAAACTTTAGACAGAGTTAAAACTTCAGGGGTCGCCAAAATACTTAGTCTAAAAAGCGGGTCTCATTGTCTAAAAGTTTGAAAACCCCTGGTCTACACTATCAAAAATTCAAATACGCCTAAGGACTGCGGTTGACAGTTAGTAAGATGTCGGCTTCAGGTTCGAGATCCGATTCCGTCGTATAAGCGATACATGTTAAATCCATCGGAGCCAAACGTTCTTCCACTGGTGGAGTATGGAAGTTTGGAAAGGGGTGCCAGCTCAGGTGTCGCCCCTGTCATCTGATCATGGTTCAAAATCACAATTTGCCCCAAAATAGCCGTAATTTTTCTTTAAAACTGGCCATTAATATAACTAAACTTAACTAGAGGATACCCAAGAAATTTTTTGGAGATAATTTATATTTCGGAAAATGCTCATAAAGGCATGTAGAACAATGAAATATATTTTTTGTTCTGATTTTTATCAAAAAATTCTAATATGATGATATTTCTAAGGGTGCTTAGAAACATCATGGACAATCTCGCTGGCTCTGTCATCGATTTTAAGTTGAGGGTGCGCCTCTTGTTTTTAAGTAGCGCCAGATAGGGTCAAGAGTACGTCTTATTAAGTCTTGCATCCCATCACATTCGCTGGCACAGCCCCTTTTTACAGGGGGGGGGGGCACATTCACACATTTCACAAATAGAACAGATGAAGAACAATCCTGACCGAACACGGAACTCGAACTCAGGACACCCGTGCCACTGGGAAGACGTTCGACTCCTGTACCAGAATAATGGCATCTAATATGTGTGACTCATTATTTATTAAGAAAAAAAATTATATTTTCCAGAGTTATTGAGGGTATCATAAATTGTACTTTCGATACATTCCCTTTAAATCTTGTGCATACATCATAAATCTGGTAACCATGGTGTCCTAAGAACTTAAACATCTAGACCAATCTAGCAGTTTACAAATTTAAGACCTCTCTACCACATGAAAGCTCCATTTCCTGAACCCCATTCCGTGGTAAAAAAGGAAGTCTGTTTCATTTCGCTCTACCGCCCTTAACTACACTGACATATATTTTCCGAGTATTTTTCGATAGATATTTCTTGTATTGCAGATATTATTTCCTTTTAATAGAAAAGTTTCTTCGAGAACATGAAAGTTTTCTAAAAAACCAATTTTATTGCAAAAGCATATTAAACTGAAGGAAAATATTTCCTTGATTTCCGTTTGGCTGGAAAGTTAACCGTTTTTGTCCGAATTTTTGATTTAGCAATGTTAATCCATGATGTCGCAATCATATGACAAACCTAACTTACGCCATTATGTGGCTTTATGTCATTTTTCATCAAGGAAAATAGTTTACAGTTTAAATCCGGAATTATATTGTTGCAGAAATAGCCGTTTAGAATCGAGACAGCTGCATCCTGTAATAAATACCGTCAATTCGAAACAAAAGTACCAAATATCAGATTAAAAAGAACTCAAGACAGTAAAACATATTATTGAATTTAAAAATTCATAAAATAAATAAATGGACAAATTTTGAAAATTTGTCAAGTTTTAATTGAGGCTCAGTAGCCTATTTCTAATAGTTGTTGAGCCACATATTTTTAAAATTGGAAAAAGGCTTTCAATCATAAAAGAAATTGAATCTTTTGTCGTTCACTCAATAAATGTACTTATAAAAATATACGAAATCGAAACTTGAATACAATTCTCTGATTCTTTTCATCACATTTAAGAATATTTTAGTTAAATAATCTGTTGTTTCTTATGGTACTTGCCATGGAGAAGCTCGCTGAGGTAGTCAGCGATATATGCCTAATAAGCATCTATTGTTATTAGGCATATAGATGCTTATTAGTCTAACTAGGGCCAATAGCACGACTTTTGCAACTCACACATCACATTCGCTTGCACAGTCTTTTGTTACAGGAGAGCTTATTCACACATCTGTTGTTGTTGTTACTAATGGCACTTGCCTATGGACCTGCTGATACAGCAACAGATTTAAGCCGAAAGGAGCGTTTCTTGATTTTTGAAGTAGCGCCATCTAGGGCGCCAAGAGTACGACTTAGCTACACGCTCACGACTTTTGCTTGCACAGCCCCTTTTATACAGGGGGCACATTCACACATCTCACAGATAGCACACAGAAGAACAACCATGCCCGAACCAGGACTCGAACCCAGGAAGCCCAGAATACGAGGAAGACGCGCTGCCTCTGAGCCAGGACGCATGCTGTTAAATATTCTTAAAATACTAAACAAAACAAAGTTCAAAGGATAAAAATTCCATTATTATTATTTTGATCGAGTTATTATTTATGTCATCGAGTTATTATATATTTTCAACGGCTGTCGCAAAAAAAATCCAATGTTGCAATTGGCTGGCCTAAAATAACAAAATTCAAAACGCTGTCAGTCATGATGTTAATTCTAATCGTAGAAAAGTGAAGTTATTTATTTTGTATAAACAGACAAGAATATGTTATTAAATAAAACTGAATAGAAAAATTGTAAAAAAATTAACATCTTGTAATTTTTAGCAATACATTTATTAAATGAAACAAGATAAAAATATAATCTTTCCGTTATTTAAATTATTTTTCCAACTGGTGGTATTTAATGTTTTAGAAATATTGAATTACGATTTGAATGCATTCCTTTGTATATTACACCCAAACAATTAAAACATTGGAAAAAGAATTTAAAAAAATAACTAAACACCAGAAAAGGTTAAAAAGTAAAAAAAAATATTTTAAATAACTGTGCATAATATAAATGGAATTTAAATTGCCCAAAATTACCACAACATAAAGAAAACAAACATTATTAAATCATGCATTCGCTTAATATATATTTTTTGCAACTTCTTGGGAGAAAAAAAATCACTGCTCTAGTATGTTTACAAGAAAAAAAGAAACAAAATGCCACAAAATGCTTTATTTTAATTTATCATTAAAATCTTTTACATCAAACGAAATATTGTTTAAACACAGCATTTTAGAAGATTCATTCATGACTTTTTTTATTTCAAATTTTCCCACAAATGCTTTTTATATGCTGTACTTTTTATTCATATTAGTTTCAATCTTTTTTTCTAATTACGGTTTTAAATCAAAATAGGACTGCGCATTTTCTTCTTCTTTTTTTTAGTTTTTAAACCTCTGGGTGCTGTTTTCAATTACTTTATGGAAATGAGCTATTTTTATAAAACAAGAACTCTTTTTTTTTAATTTAACTTTTCTTTTCTTTCTTTTTTCTAAATAAAAGAGAATTCCACTAAATTTTAAGAGGAGAAAAACGAAAGGAAAAAAAAGAACATTTCTTTTAATTTACTTAAGGCTTAATAATTTAAAGCATTTTTTTTAATTTGGAAGAATAAAATATTCCAGGTCGGTAGTTTTGAGTAAAATGTAGTTTTATAAGGTAATTCTGCAAAATATTAAATTTACAAGAACTGTTCTTGGACGGTTGTATTAAAAGAAAAAAAAATTTACGTATCTTTTTTTCAAAAGTGCGTAAGGTTCTAATTATTGCAGAATCAAATCATTAATAGAACATTTATTTTTATTCAGAATATTTTTTCAAAAGATAATTTGGCTGATTTAATAATCCATTCAGTATAAATATAACTATGGACTAACTAGAAATAGAACTAAAAAAACGAAAAACAATATTTATTATCACAATTTCTTTTTAAATGAACTGCCAATAAAAATATTCATTTTTTTTTCAATCTAATCGCGCAAAATATGTAAATTTTAAATCTGAATATTCAAAGATTTTTTTTTTTGTTTTTGTTGATAACATTTTATTTTTTTATGCACGATAATTTTGTCTGACCATATTAAATTTAATTCTAAGCTAAAAACAAAGCAACTAAAAAAATTATTTCTTCTTATTTAATTTGATCTATGTCATATTTGTAAAAATGGAAATTTATAAAATCTTTTTCATTCAATTCTTGATACGATAGAATTTTTGAATTTTGTACTGCAGTGTGTTTTGTATAACAATCCATTATCCTAAAAAATTCAGATACCCGTTAATTTAATTTAATTAAATTTTCATCGCCAATTAATTTAGTATTTACTTCATACTTATGACACAAATAATGATTTGTTATTTCTTTGTAATATACTATAATAAATATCATATGTCATTCAATATACTATAATGAATATTATATATAATTTTAATTTATACTGATTTATGTATAGAAGATTAAAAAAAAAGAAAGTAATTACATCACTAAAAAGTAATTTTATTAAATTTTTTTATTAAATTAACTAGGGATCTTCACCTTCTACTCGCTTTTGTTTGCAACCCTGATGCTGTCCGATTAACTTCAAGCTAGCGAAGTTTCTTAAGGCGAATAATTACCTTTAAAATGACTTTTTGTAATTTTCACCTTAATAATTGGAAATTTCACGGGCATTAAAAGTAACACTGTAGGAGATGACGCACAAAATTTTATAGCATTATATTAATTTATTTATAAGTTCGGAGAGTTAAAATAATATTTAATAGCGATAAATAACTCCAATGAAAATAGTCCCAGGCGCTTCAAAATTTGTTCGAAAGGGCTCCAATTTTTATTATTACTTTTTCTAACCCTTTTGAAACAAATTTGGGATTAATCTTGAAGTTTGAGTTAGAAATATCAAAATTAACCACTAAAATAACGAAAAACTACAGCTTTTTTTAAAAAAATCAGTAGATTTTTAATTATTAATAGATTTATATTATTATTAAGTAGAATTTAGATTTTATCAGCAGATTTATTGATTAATTTGGATATTTAGCCCTCAAACTTCAAAATTAATCCCAACTTTTGTTGAAAAAGGGTTTGAGAAATTAATAATAAAAATTGGAGCTCTTTTGAACAAATTGGGAGGGCCTGGAAATTTTTTCCATGAAGTTATTTATCGCTATTTATTATTATATTATTCCCCCAACTCATTAATATATTAATATAATGTTTTAAATTTTTGTGTGTCGTCTCCTATAGTGTTACTCTGGATGCCTGCAAAATTTCAAATTGTTAAGGGGAAAATTACAAAAAATCATTTTGTAGGTCCCTTGTTGCCTTAAGGGATGGATACCATCCCTCCAGACAAGATAAAGAGAAATACATTATTTTAAAAATACCATGAACGAAAAAAGCACATTTTCAAATGAAAAAGAAATATTTTAAGGTTAATTCACAGTTCAAAAGAAATCCCATCATAACCTTAATATTTTCGATAGGAATTAAGAATTAAATCAATTAAAAAATTAAATAAAAACTTTCATAAGACCATTAAAATATACTTACTAATATAATATTTCAGGTTGATTTATTATCTTTAAAAACACTATTTTTAATACTGCTTACTTTAGCCTGGATTCTTATACCGGCTCTAGATTATCTCTGGACAATGTTATATATAACTGACCATGTGAAAATGTTGCACTTTGATCTTTAATAATCTGACCAATTTTGTCAAAACTTGGATCTGGTGATCATTTATGGTCATAGCAAAAACCAGTCCCTCTAAAAACTGCAATTGTTACAGCTTTTCTATTCAAATTGGCAAATTCTCGGTTTGTTCTTTTCTGCATCCGATATCACTGGAGGCTTCATTACTGTTTAAAAAAACAACGCAAGGTTATCATTGCTTAAGTATTCAGACGATTGCTAGAGAGGAGACGAAAAATCTCCGTTACTCAAAAAAAAAAAAAAAAAAGGATAAACAAACCGTAAAGCTTTTCATTAGTATTTCCGCAAATGTTATGTCTAAAAGTAGAATTAACAAAAAATATTGTTTTAGACTTGTTCTTTGTTAATCTAGTATTGATTAAATCTTTAGTTTTTTTTGTCATCATTTTATTGTGATACGATATAAATCCTTATTTCTTTACTTTGCTAATACTTTTATACGTAATAATACTTTTCATTAAATATTTTAAATGATACTGGTAAACCATAGTTAAATGTCATGAGTTATGCAACTCACTAACTAACAACCGCAAAGTGAATCAAACACAACTTTTATATCTTTTTTTATGTGATAGATAGATTAGAATAAATATTCTACTTTTAAATAATGTCAAGTACTCTTTTGTTATTGCTCTGTTATTCGTTTAAATGATTATGTGTTCTAATTTCATAGTTCCACACATGAACGCTTTATGCTTTGTCGTTGAGTAGAGAAGTATATACAACTTTGGAGCTTTTTTTGACAGAATAAAACCTACATTTGATTCAGAGCTCCCATTTTAGTGACTAGATGACTTACCAAATATCATTTATCTTCGTCGTTGCGTTTCTGACTAATCTAATTAATTTGTATGCGAACATACAGATCGATGGACAGTCACCTCTTTGACGGATTAATTTCAAAATTGACACAGAATGTTTTTTAGATACCAAATCTTTTCTTTTTATTTCTTTATATTTTATAATTATTGTGTTCAATTTTTTAAACCTGATTGAGCGAAATAATATGAATATGTTTCGTGTAAAATTTGATAAAAATTGCTACATAGCTGATACAAAAACTATTTATCAAATTTCATTTTATGCCTTAAAGTAATCCCTCAGGGGGACGCTTCGAAATGAGGATGAGATGCTTCCAGCATGGTGGTTGGATCTCGTCATCCTTCGTAGGTACACTAATAAGTGGGGGTTAGACTCCCCCCATCGATGATGAGATGTACTTCCTACGGGGAGGGTTGTATCGTGGTCGGTGATGACCATTAGGGCTCAACCAAAGTTCCTACCAGTGTTGCTGCTGTGGAGGTTCAGTCATTCAGTTTTATGGTTTAAATACGTGTGCCTTCGTGGCAGGTCGAAGATTCTAGCCATGGCTTATGTCTTGAAGCTCTTTTTTAGTTATTGTGTTTACTAACAATTTTAACTTAAGAAAATGTGTTTGTTGAATTCGGGAGTTCTGAAACTTGAAAACTCATCGAAATTTGGAAAGGATTTTTTTAAAATGTTTTTAATATTTTCTCTCGTATTAAAAAAATTGCTTAAAAACAATAAATATTTCGAGATATGTCTTCGAAGCTTTCTTTGCACCTGAATAAAAGCGAAATTGGATGCAGAACTATAATTTTAGTAAAAAAATGTCGTACTGAGGAAATTTCGTGTCGTACCGATGGAAATAAATGAAATTTCATTTATTATCATCGTAGCTTTCAGCACATTAGCATACATACAAATATGCAGATCGATGGACTGTAAACTTTCTGACATGCAGGTATGATTTCACATGGAATTACTTACAACGACAACAACGCTTCAAAAACATATGGTATTCTCACATTTCATGAATTAATTCTTCAAAAACTTAAAGCATATTTATTTATATTATTTCATACTTCATTTTGTTTATTATCTGTTAACTATTTCTAAAGTTGGCATTTCCCATTATTTTCAAATGGAAAAATTCTGCAAACGATTTACTAATATTTCTTAAATTCTAGTCTATTTCCTTGTATTTCGCAGGAAACAATACCACTAATAATTAAAAAAATTTAAAAAAGAAAAAAAAGTATTATCTCAGACTACTGGAACGTATAAAATGTATTTATTCTCTCCAAGTATATATCTCAAAGAAACTGAAACTATATGCATTTAATTTCAGTTGAATAAGTCCACTTTTCCTTATTATTAATGTTGTTTTTTCTGCGCTAGCATCTGTTTCACTTATTCTTTTTATCTTTTCTGGTAAAACTGGAGAAGCCATTCTTTTAAAGGATAGTTGCTAAAACAATACGAAACTTATTAAATTCCTTCAAGAGAAAATTGGAGGCTGAAATCGGCCCTCTACTGAAAGAAAGATTTGAGATTAAATTATTTTATGTGAAAGAAGATAAGTGCAATTGCTCTTCTTCGACTGACTGCGCTTTTCTTTTTATTTTCGGCGGATAAATTCTATATATTTTGAATTGATGTAGTATTATTTTGAACATAATATCATACCACAGACGTATCTAGATTCAGTGTTGTTCTTTTCGATTCGAAACATTTCTACTTTTTTGTCTATAAAATTTAGAAAGAAAATGTTTTAAAATCGTTTTAAAAAATCTGTTAAGAGTTTTTGACGAATATCCACATTTTAGAAATCCCTGAGCCCAAAGTTTTCGTTTTGGGGATTATATTTGTCTGTCTGTCTGTGATATATATCTCAAAGACGTTTAAGACTAGAAAAATGGAACTTTATAAGATAATTTACTTTAAATTTGCAGATATATATCAAATTTTTAGATGAAATCCATTCAGAGAAAGTCTGTCCATCCGGCAGAATCAGGAAATTAGATAATTATGATAATGACAAAACGAAAACTATGAGTGATATTCAGTACATAGATTTAACATCTAAAACATAAATATGTATCAGATCTAAAATCCAATTCAAGAAGCGATTAATCATCTATCCTATAGACTTTTGAATTAATATAAGCACGATAGTTCAAAGATGAAACAATTAAGGCAAAATTTGATTCTTAGTTTTTGCATCTAAAATGTAGATTCTTATCAAATTTTGTACCATATCTATGAAAGCATGGACTTTCCCTTTATTTGCCTTTCGCATGCCTTCAAAGGCATTTACTTGATTAATTGAAATTTTGTCTCAAATAAATGAAGTTTTAATGCAGATTTTAATTCAAATCGGTTTGAGAAAAGGCGTACAAAATACACGTTAAATTATCTAGTACTTGTGTATCAACCACATTACAGCGATTATTCGCCAAAAGCGAAAAAATAAGTCCCCAAAATTCATACGTTAGATTCACACTAAAGATCGAAATTTTCTTTCAATTGTTCATCCATGTTGCAATTAATACAAAAGTCCTGGTATTATATGTTCGATTTTCTGGTACTTGTGTGTAAGCTGCTTGGCCAGCGATTAATCGCCAAAAGGGGGAAAGATATTCAAAGATAATGTAGTAGATCCACACCAGCGATCGAAATTTTATTATTGTTGCTCACCTATGCCATGAAATTAATACACTAAGACTGACTTTCTTTACTGCATTATGAGACATGAAACGGTCTCGTACAAACTCTGAAAATAAAAATGTTTGCAAATGAGGCATTTTGTTTTGATTACTTGATTTATATAAGTTCTACAATTTTACGCGAAGAGGATTAATATCGTTATTAGAACGACTTGTTGAAAAGTTTTGGGGGAACCAAGTCCCTTTGGTCTGAAATTAATATTGGAAAAGTTTTTTTTCCGCTCGCCATTAACATAAAGTTTTTTTAAAAATCCTATTTCATAAAAAGAATGCGAGTAAATATTTTTAAATATTAAATTTTTATATTTTTAAATAGATTTTTAACTTTTAATTTAGATAATTGTAATTTATTTTATGTAAATAAATTTATTCAAATATTTTTCTACAACGGTATTAGTCTTAAATGAAAACCTAAAAAGGTTATAATTTCAAGCTTTTCATAATCTTTCGTCACCCCCCTTCCCTTTGAATTATTGATTTTAAGAAATTACTGCAGTTTCAGCTGAAAGTTCTTTAGCTGATGGTTTTTTTTAACGGATAGTGTAATAATTAATTTATTTTCACTTGACACGCATCAAATATTTTTGAACCTATTTAACATTGGAATCTTTTGCACAAGGGAAAATCTGTGATGACACTATTCATCGAAAGACAATGTGCATTTTGTGTTGGATAAGAATCTGATGCACATCAAATTCTTTTCGCTAATTTAACATAATAATCCTTGGGTGTGTTACGGGAAGAAAAATATTTAATTTGAGATATAACTCACTTCAAGATAATGAGAAGTTAGCCATTGGATGGTTTACGGAATTAATGTATTACGTAATTACGCCTTTATTTGAATTAATTCAATTTATACTTACTATTATTTTCTCAATAAAACGAAATTAGAATAGAATATTTTGTTGTTTTTATTGCTTGAATATAATTCTATATTTATATACATTTCGTTTCAGTGTCCTGAGACTACCTCCTTCCGACGATTCTGCCTCGCTAAGGGCAGTTCGAAAGATGAGCTTATTTCCGGAATTCTTCGTTATTCTTTGATCTTGATATCCGCTCCATTACGTACTTTTGCATTCAGTTCTTTCCACGTGCATGTGAGTACCATGTAATTTTTTTTACTGTACTATTTTATTTTAACTCAAACTTTTGTATCGATTACTTGTATAATTAATTCTAGTGACAAAAACACTTCCAAGAACGGCACGAAGAATATTTTACGTTGTTACGCTCAGAATTTTCCACCCAAATTCTACCAAAATCTCCTACCCAATTTCATGTATTTATGTTACTGCATTTTTGAGAAACAAAACGTTGTACATTGGCATTTGCATATAGGCCAATGAACCGACCGACTGAGGGATTTGAATCAAAACTAATCTATATAATGACCAGCATATAAATAACCAATATATCAGTATATACAGGGTGTTCATTAATTATTGTCGGGGTTTCCGTACCTCTTAACTTTCGAATAAAAAATATTTCGCAAAACCCGAATACGAATTCGTAAATTACAACTCAAAGAATTTTATTAATGATATTAAAGTGTACAAAAAACTAATTAAAAGCTTATATTAAAGCTTGCACAATTTTCACATTTTAGGCATTCAGCTGAACGCAATTATGGAGAACATTCCATATTGTCGTATGCGGCGTATGTAACTGCACAGCTGATTGTTTCGTTGATTTTCATGGACTGTCAGTAAACGTTTCTTGGATGCGATCAACATTTTCCTGCGAAGTGCTCGGTCTTCCAGCTCCCTTTCGGTGTAGGACGCTACCAGTTTCCTGGAATTGTGTTAGCCAGCGTCCGATAGAATTATCCGAAGGAGGATCTTTCTTGCATGTGGTCCTGAAGCGACATTGCTTAGTTATGACTGATTTAGTTTCGGAAAACCACGATACACACATTGCTTTCTCTTGCCATTTTTATTTATGACGTCATAATTACCCAGACTGCAATTGCGCCAAGATTGCATTGTTGCCACGGAAAATTCTTTGAGTTGCAATTTACGAATACGTAATCGGTTTTTGCGTAATATTTTTTATTCGAAAGTTATGAGGTACGGAAACTCCGACAATAATTAATGAACACCCTGTATATAATTTTTATTTAATAACCAGTATATCAAATTTTATTTAACTAATTTTCTTGTATTTTGTGGTATCTCTTTGTAATGGAACAGCCGAATAGATTTCTTCTGAATGGATTTCCTTCAAAATGTGATAGAAAATCTACAAATTTAATGTAAAGTCCACGCATCCAATTTTCATTCAAATTTCCAATCATATCTGTCTCAGACAGGCGCTACATTTTCCAAACAGGTGTTTTTCGAACTCGGGGAGATCAAAAATGTCAGATCCTCCGGGTTTGAATTTTTTGACGGTTACGTAACTTCCGCTTCGTTTACGTCGTATGTGAAAAAGTAAAATGTGGATCACAATGTTTAAAAGTCTGGGTAATCCCAAATGTAGAATATTTATACTAATGCATAATGGTTAAATTTTTTCATATTCCACTCCAGACAAAAGCATTTTAAAATAGAATTTTGCGTGCTAATTATATGATCCTTTGTTTATGATTATATTTATAAGGGCATACATTACATTTTGTAGTACTCTCTTGTACTCGAACTGTTGCACAAATTTCTTCTGAATGTATTACATTCAAAATTTGATCGAAACTCTACAAATTTGATGTAAAATCCATGTATCAAATTTTCATTCATCTAGCTCAAAACGTTTTAAGAGTTGCCCTGTATACTAGTTTGTTTTAGTTTAGTTGTATTAACGTCCCGTTGTAAAACAACTCGGGATATTTTGGAACGGACCTCGTAATTTTGAACGACTGTCAGATGACGAGGATGATACCTGAGCTGGCACCTCCCTATTTACACCACACCAGTGGGTGGACGTTTAGCTATGTCAGATTTAACGTGCAACTGACCCCCTTGCACGACGGTTCTTTGGTGGAATCGGGTCTCACGAGCCGAGACCTTACCACCAGACCACCGCGGCCAGTTATATACAAACAGATATAACTACAAAAAATGTGTTTTACAGACTCAAGGACATATAAAACATGGGAATTCGTCGAAATCTCAATTTCAAATTTTTTGACAGTAACATAATTTTCTCTTCTCATACTTGGTATACGAGGAAGTAAAATGTAAATCGCAATATTTAAAAGTCTGGGAAGCCCCTTATGTAGAATATTTATACCAATGCACAACCGTTAAATGTGTTTATATTCCACTCCAGGTTAAAAGCGGAATTTTACATGTTATGTGGTCTTTTGTTTATGACTTTATTTATAAGGCGAATGGCATTAGTTCAGCTTAGTATCTGGTGTATGGTAGAAATTGCTTGTGAGAATGATCCACTCTACCTGGAGGAAGACTGAATAAAGTGGAATGGATAAATCGCATGGCAGGATGATGAGTGTCCATCATTTTCCTAAACGATTTGCCCGAGTAATAAAGCGGAGGAAATTCTCTCCCGGGCCAAACGACGTCAGAGTTTAAGCATATGTCTCTGGGCCGAGATTGATGTCCTGCTTGGTCGCAGTTCTCCTCTGGCTTAGCATTAATTCACTGTCCACTTTTGCGACGCTTGCAAATATAGTTTATTGATATTAATTGAATAAAATTAAATATACTTTTTTCTGGTTTTAGAATTACTTACCTATTCCGATTAATTGGGACAAACATGTTTACTTTTCTGAATTGGTATGTGATGACCAGTGATGTCCCTAATCACCTCAAATAGGTTATATCTGCCTAGAGATAGTGGATACCCAAGCCTAACCGTCCATCCCATACTTGCCTAAAGGATCGACATTGACTACAATTTACTCACTCGGCTACTTTTCGTGTGTCTTAGTTCGGTTGTGAGTCTTTCAGCGGCAGTTGGTGGTTCTTCCTACGACCTGCGCGTCTGCAGACATGGCACATTTTCCCCTGTTTCCCCTCTATTGAGGTTTTCCGGGATTCTTTGATGTATGACGATACGATCGAGAGTATGTTGCAAATTGTCGGTAAACAGCACAAGCATCAAAGGACACCGAAAAAGTACAAGAGAGGGGAAACAAGGGAAAGTGTGCCTTGTCTGTAGGAACACAAGTCGTAGGAACGTGACTTAACCCCTTAACCGGTTTGCCCGTACGCCGTACGTGCATCGATTTATCGAATTTTGATAGTTGTAAACAAAAAATGAATCATTCATAACAATTATAATTGAATAATAAAATGACTTCGAATACGTAGATAAGCCAAGTATTATTCCATGGATATCTATTTGAATCAAAATAAGAAAATATTCCCAAAATTAGAAGGTGTCATCTTATTAGATAGTAAGGAAAATAAACAGGTTACACGGGTTACTTTTGCTTGTTCAAAGATGGATATTATTCTAAAAAAAATGCTCTAAAATAACCTCTCTTAATGAACACATTCCTAAGACTGAAACATATAACTACGGCAGTTGGTGTGAGAAAACCAAGCTTTTCTTTTAAAAACGTTTCAAAATTTCGAATCATTGTCTTCTAAAAAGAAAAGGAAAGTGTAGGCTCAAATAGAAAATTGGTCTAGTAGCTGATAAAATTATAATAATAAAGAGTAAAATAAGACAAGCAAAGACCTTCAAAAAGCCTTGTTGGATTATGATGTTAAAGTGAGTGCCTAAACTGCATGGAAAAGTCTTCTGGAAGTTAATCGTAAGGCAACAAGACCGAAGAAAAAAAAACATTTAATCTGGACCAAAAGAATACCGATCACGGACTGTTAATGAATGGATAAAGGTATTTTTCAGTTATTTAATGAACACATTCGTGTGCTCGGGATTATTTATTGTACTTTATTTGTCCTGGGTTAAATCAAGGCAAAATCCTGTGACCAGATCGTATCCAACAGACTGTAAAATACATTTCTATGCAGACGTTTCCCCCCCCCCTGCAAATGGCACTAAAAGCGTAGTTCACAAAATTGGCACTAGAAGTCTAGTTGGCAAAAATGACACTAGAAGTCTACCTCTTCAATGGCACTAGAAGCGTAGTTTGCAAAATTGGCACTAAAAGTTTAGTTGGCACAAATGACACTAGAAGCGCAGTTCGCAAAAATGGCACTAGAAACCTATTTGGCACAAATGACACTAGAAGTCTACCTCTTCAATGGCACTAGAAGTCTAGTTGGCACAAATGACACTAGAAGTCTACCTCTTCAATGGCACTAGAAGTGTAGTTTGCAAAATTGGCACTAGAAGCCTAGTTGGCACAAATGACACTAGAAGTCTACCTCTTCAATGGCACTAGAAGCGTAGTTCGCAAAAATGGCACTAGAAGCCTAGTTGGCAAAAATGACACTAGAAGTCTCCCTGTTCAATGGCACTAGAAGCGTAGTTCGCAAAAATGGCACTAGAAGCCTAGTTGCCAGAAATGACACTAGAAGTCTACCTCTTATTAATTCTGCACTTTAATATGGGAAAATAAAATGAAAGTGCTTGTTTGGTCTGGTAATTCACTAGATCTAAATCCCATTGAGAACTTATAATCGTTTAAGAAGAACTAAATAATCACTTAGCTAAGATGAATTGCCCGAAAACAGAAAAATGATAAAAAGTGTTTTACAAGTGTCATTTCCGCGACTATAGAATTAAGAACATTTGTGCTGCCGGCCTTTCTGGTACAGAGGTAGGGCGTCTTCCTCGTGTTCTGGGAGGCCCGGGTTCGGGCATGGTGTTTTTCTGTGTGCTATCTGTGAGATGTGCGACTGTGACCCCCCTTTAAAAAGGGGCTATGCAATTGACTGTGATGAGTGTGTAGCTAAAGTCGTACTCTTGGCCCTAGTTTGCGCTACTTGAAACAAGAACCGCATGTCTTCGGCTTAAAATCCACCGATGCATCAGCGGGGTTTGTCCATGGCAAGTACCATAAGTAACAACAACAACAGAACATGAGTGCTGCACTGGAGGAATCAATGCCAAGACGTTTGAAGAAGTCATTTTTGTCAAAGGAGGGCATATTTTATACTAATACAAAGATTTATAAGTCAACTTAAAGTATAGATTGATTAAAAGCTAAAGTTTTAGAGAAAAAAAACTCATTTTTTCTATTTGATTCAAGTAATACGAAAAGTGAAGTATAGTAAATTTAGTTATTTCAACATCGTAATTTCATTTTTATGTATAGTACTTGTTATAAAACATCGTCCCATCGTCCATTCTTCGCTGAAATTTTAACACTGAATGGCAAAATAATATTGAATATAAAATATATTGCATTGCAAAATATGCTCTCTCTCTCTCTCTGTATATCCAGTTCACTCTATGAGTATATTTTCTGAAAGATATTTTTTCCCGAAGGAAAAATACTGGGGAGCTCTTCTCTACGAGTTGACTGACGTGGACGACTCGGCTCTTTTTGTTTTTGTCTCTGTTTATTCGAATAGTTCGGAGCGTTTCTGTCCAAATGGAAAAACACTGTGCTGATTATCTTTCCTATTCAGGACGGGACACTATTACATCAGCAAAGAAGGTTTAGATTTCTCGGAATTGGAAGGAAAATAGTCTTTTGGGATGGCTTAACTTTGGCGAAGTGTATTTTTCGTAGATTTGGTACAATCCTTGCATGAATAAGTCCGGTCATTTCGGAGTAAAATTCTGGCCGGCTCTAGTTGAAAAATCTTTAATTAAAGAATTGAAATTCGTTTCATTTGGTATTTATGTATGAAATGCTGTCCTTGAATTAATAAGACTGTAATCTACTGAACTAAAACAAATTTAACTGAGGTTGCTTCGAAGTAATAAATTACTATTAACCCTTGGCACTCGAATGGCAACTCTGACTCATCATTCAAGCCGGCGCATCATTTTGACATTTTATTTATTACATATTTTAATTGTTACATTGATTGTTGAAAACGCTTAACGTATGGTAAAAATGTAGATTACGAGATTCCTTCTCAAAATAACCCTAGCTTTGCTTTACAACGGGACGTTAATATAACTAGAATTAAAATATTTTGTCATTTGATCCATTTTCTTGTATGGAATTCTAATTGTTCTTGAACTAATAAATAAGAAACGGCATTGCCTAATGATAAAACTGAAAATATTGTTTAGCATGTAATTTGCTAATAGCCTTCGGAAGAACGCTTTCTAATTGTAAATTCTTAATGTTCTTTTGAGGTTACAAACTGTATTATTTTACAAAAAGAAATTTTTTGGAATTACTCGGGAAAACTCACTAAAGTTCTAATTGAATTTCTGGCCATTATTGCCTATGCATTCCTGTAACGACGAATGATGCCACTGTAATTTACCATTTTGAAAATTTTCTTGATATGTCTGTATTTTATCACAGATTCTAACTATTCTTGAGCTAATAAATAAGATATCTCCACAAATAGAAATCTTTTGGAGCTAGAGCTGGTATGCGAAGGGAAAGTTAAACTAATTTTTCCCTCTAAAGTCACAGATTTCCTTAGGTTTCTTTGCACGTTATTAATACACCATGATACATTAAATAAACATACGATCATAATACATTAAATAAATTGAGTCATGGGACTTCATTGCATATTTTTTAATTCAATTCAGCTCAATTTAATTCAGAAAGGATCGATTTCTTTTGAAACACCCTGTATAATATGTGGAAAAATTATGCTTTCAAATTTACCGATGTTTTTGGGGCATACGAGTCTTTGTTTTCCAGTGGACCTGTGGGATTGCAAACACCGTTTTTGCGACACTCTTAATGCCAACAAAATAAGATGATTTATGACCTTCTTAATGCCTATGAAGGGGCGAATTGTCTTTTATTTCTTTTGCTTTAAAAGCGGTCTTAATATTCGTAATTGCTACATTGTGAGAGAGGAATTCTTTTTGAAGCCGCAAGATCCTTGGAAACCACAGTAATGCGGACCGTTGTGTCATTTATCATTATTATTTTTAGGGGGAAAAGAAGGGAAGATGGGGGAGGAAAACCACCCTGCAAAACTTGGTGGGCCGTGGCGTACGTATTTCTAGAAGAAAGAGTTAGTTGATTTACAATTTCAACATTTTTTTTTTTTTGCTATTTCTTAAAAAAAATTATTTACTCCTATCAGTTTTTTTAGCTCATTTTTTGTCATTTAACGCATCCTTTCCCAGAAGGAAAAAAATATATATTCTACTTGGTTTTGTAAATTCGGCGCGAACTGATGACAATTTGGCGTTATTGTTTTAAATACGAAAAGTTATTTGATTTCCGTTTTCAAAACGCTTTTAATTTCTAAGTTTTATTTATTTTTTCTTTCAGATAATAACCTTCTTGCATCGGATTATTGGTTAAGTTGCTGTTTACAATGCCTGGATTTATGAACAAATTTTTTTATATCTTGGTGCTGCATATTTCGATCTAATTTATTTCAGAAATTTTGATTTTAAGGAAAATTAAATTACCTGTTTTGTAATGAGATGTGTCATAAGCCTTGATTCGATTGAAAATAATGCTGCATTATATTCCATATTCATGTGGTAATTTAAAATGATTTCTTTTCTTTTATTTCAATGTATGTGCTATAGCTAGAAGATGAAACTTGTTTCACAGAACTTGATAAATTATTTTTTGAAATAAATAGGTATTTTATCAACTAATGTATACATTATGATTATTTATTTGAAATAACTTTTAATGATTATTATTTCAGGAAATAGCAAGGCTTGTTTTCAAATAATTGATTGATTATGACATTTAAAAAAAGTATTCTATGATATCACTGATAGATCACAATCTGAAATTTTATGAAATATTTGAATATTTTGTTATTTCATGAAATAACATAAGCATTTCCCTAATTAAGTGAACAACTCGCTTTAACGATTCAGTTAAAGTTATGATCAATGATTCCGTGTAATAACTATTTACTGACACAACTATTAGATAATTATTGGTCAATTCGCTTAACAAGTTATTTTAGGGAATAATTGAGGAATATTGATAAATTATTCTGTAATAAATTCCAAATGGATCAATTATTTCCTAAAAGTTATTTAGGAATTAATTAATTAATTATTTCATGAAATTTTTTCAACAAATCTATAAAATATCTGAATAATGCATTTTAATGGTGGGGTACACGATAGAAAAAATTTGAAAAAAACATTAGAAAATAGAAAGTTAGAAATATATATATATATTTATAATTTTATCTCTGTAGTTTTATTCATTTTCTTTCCTATGGACGCTACAGTAGCGATATATGAGACAAATTGATCATAATTAAGAAAATATTTTTATTTTCTGATCATCAAATTCCTATGTGGTGATTTTTTTTATGTACTATTCTCAAAGCTAAGAGTCTACTACTATTTTGCTTCCGAAATAAAACAGGAAATTCAAAAACATGTAAACGTAATGACTTAAATGTACCTAATTTTGTATTACAGGTGCAGTTTTATGTCAAATTTTTCTTTCAGTATGTTAAAAATGCTTCTGAAACCATAATTCAATTTTTGGATAATTTTGATTTTTTGCCAGGGATTTATCGCCAAGGATGACACTATAGATCTAGTGTAAATACTAAATTATCGCCAAAGGTTGAGATTTCGTATCTATTGTACGTCAATGCAAGATATTCTTCAGATAACATCTTTATTAGAGAATTTGCGAGAAATTTTTGGGGAGACCACTCTTGATGGTTTATAAGTTAAATCACTGTTTTAAGCGGGATTTTTGTGACTTCATTTATATATATATAGACAAAACGTATGAACAAAATATATTTGGTTAACTAGCATCGATTAGATACTTTTAAAAATTATTTTTACAATATTTTTCAGTCCTTTTAATATTGTGCGAAATTTGAAAAATATCGAAGTAACATGAAAAAGTATCTGTTATTATTTTTTTGGTAACTCTACTTCCTCTGCTGTCTCAACTGTCAAATAATCACAATCATAAATTATTCGATGCTCCCTATAAACTTTTTATTTATTTCAATAATAGGATTAGGGAATTACTAATATAAAATTATTTCTGTTAAAATAAATTGATAAATATTTTTAGTTTTTGTTTAATAGATAAAAAATTGCGGCATTTTATCTTATTTTTTTCCAAATTTAATTCCAGTATTCTTGGAAGTAAATTCACTTCATAGAAATAAGTTTTAATTAAAAGATAGTCACCAATAAGAGTGCTCCATATACATAAAAAATGATTCGGTTGTTAACATTAGGTTATTTTTAGAACACTATTATTGAACTAGAAAACAATTTAAAAAGAATACTTTTTAACATCATAGCTTGTTTTTTTTCTTGTTCGTTAATCCACAAATATCATTGGAAGTTATTATTTAAGCATCATTTGAGTTTATTTTTTCACTAATAAAGAAGGTGGTTAAAAAACTCCTTTAAATTTTTTTCATCCTTATTAAATTCTTAGTGTTTAACAATTTAGAATTAATGCGTTAATTAATTTTAAACTGTTGAATTCTGTAATTAAATAATAGCAAGAATAAATTAAAGAGGAATAATAATTACTTTAAAAAAACTTCCTTCTTTTCAATTCTTTTTTTTTATCTTTTTATTTTTTCATTATTTATAATAAGTTAAATTTAAGTTCAATAATATCTTTAATCTGAATTTTTATTAAGGAAAAAAACTGTCTAAAATATTAAATAAATAAATAAAAGGGAATTTAAACTTTTTATATCGAAACGTTGTATCTTAATATTATTTTAGGCTTTTGATTTGATTGGCTAAGCCATCATCTGTTGCGTTCTGCGCATAACGATTTTTATATCAAAACAACTTGTGGGGAAAAGCCAACCTAAAGTACTGTCATGTTATTAAAAACGAAATTGGTTGTTATGTTTTTGGTTTAAAGATGAAAAGAAGCAATTTCTTACGAAGCAATAAAGACGAAATGAATCCCACTAAACTTTAAAATTATTATTGAAAGGCATGTTAAAACTAGTTTTGTAGAAAATTATTAAAATTACGAAAAAACAAATCTGTAATATTGTTTTAAGTTTGATTTATCTGCTTTCATATTAATTTTAAGAAAAATTTTTTTACTCATACAAAATCAAAAATAAGCATTCAATATATTCGTATTGCGCATGATTATAAACGCAGTTACAATAGCAAATAAAAATATTGTTGTAAAATATACTTAAAATATTTTTGAAAGTTTATTAATATTGCAGGAAAAACTTTTAGTTAAATAAAATTGGCATCATTAAAAAAATATTCTTTTTGAATTTTGCTGTAAAAAAATGGCTGTTGCTCAACAATAACCTTCGAAATTTTTTGAGGATTAATATTAACATATTCATCTATTTTTAATCTTAACGTTAACAAATTAAGGAATTCTTTAAATTAATCTATAATTCTTTTAATTACAGGAATTTTTTTAAAAATAAAACTGGCATCATTGAAAATATATTCTTTTTTAATTTTACATTAAATAAATATGGTTGCTCTTTCAACAATATCCTTCTAAACTTTTTGAGGACAAACATCAACGTAATTATTAATTTTAATCTTAAGATCAAAATATTAATTCATTCATTGAAATCTTATTGGAAATCCGAAAAATATTTCTTTGCAAAGCATTTGCAGTGGTAACTAGCCTAATTTTGGAGTCTTAGTTCGAATACTTTGCTCTGTAGTTCTTTTTAATCGATTTTTAAATCAAATATTACGTTTATTATATTGAATATGTGAGACTAAAAATGTTATTATATCAAAGTTTTCTATACTATGTTATTATTTTAATATATTTTGAAATTTCTTTTTACTATTTCCCCCGAAATCTTAAATAAATAGTGATTTTGTGAAAAATTACGACATAGGAAGTTATCTTTTCAGGTAAAACATCGTTTATAAATTTCAACTGATTTGATATCAGCTTCCTGCAAACTGTAACATCTTATCTCGGTTTTGTAGCTGCAATTCAGAGTGTAATTATCTGTGTTTGGTTTCACGTTGCAACTGACAGAACATTTTCTTAAAGCTAATGTAATTATTTTGCTTTTAGGGATGTTAAATACATTTCGTGTTGTTTCTTCAATTCTTTAAAAAGCAGACTGCTTTTCTCATTGAAACGTGTCGGCCAATTGTGAAAGGAAACGCAAGTTTAAAAGTTTTTTTTCTTTTCTCTTTCCGTTTAGGATTACTTTTTTTTAATCAATTATGTACTGAATTCATTTCTATTTCCATTTTCAAAATTAAGATTAAAAAAAATTTTTTTTTTCTTCGTCAATTCGTTAGCTGCCATTTTTATATTTATATTTTGTCTTAACTATTTATTAATATTTCTTTTCTCTAAAATTTTTGCCACTTGTTTATGGACACTTAATAACTTTTTAAAAAAATAATTATGACGATATTTTTTGTTCGTTAACTAGATGTTGTCCTAGAATTTTGAAATATTTTCTTGAATTGAATATTAAAGCTATTTGAAGATACTAAAATAGTTCATTTTAGATCAAAGTATTAAAATACTGTTATGTGTTTAAATATTTTAAAATTTAACTATCAATAATTCATTAATTTTTAACAATTTCGATTCCTTATTTTTATTAAAATTTTGATAGGTATCTAAGTCGCGCTATTTTAATAGTATTGCAGTTTTTTTCTTTATTGTTTGCATAAACTTTTCTTGTGTAGTTAAAATGAATGACATCACAGTGTCGTTAGAAATATAATTTTTTTCCTAAACCGTATAATTTGTTGCACTTGGCCTTTTTTTTGATATTATAGCTTCATTTCTTAAAACCATACGGTAAATAAAAATTCTTTTTTTAGCTCTTAAAAAATATCAGAAAATCACGCTATCAAATACTAGATGATACAGACTTAATTTGTTTTTTTTCAAAGATGAAATGTATCATTAAAAATCTTCTCTCTCTCTCTCTTTCTCTCTCTCTCTCTATCTATCTCTATCTCTATCTATCTATCTATCTATCTATCTATCTATCTATCTATCTATCTATCTATCTATCTATCTATCTATCTATCTATCTATCTATCTATCTATCTATCTATCTATCTATCTATCTATCTATAATTAATTAATTAATTAATGAGTAAGAAAAATGTGATAAATAATTACATTTATAATAGTAAAAATTTGGTTTATTCAGTATTATGATTGCGTAAAATTGAATTTTTGTTATAATTTTGTTAAATAAAATTGGAAAACATCAAAATTTTGCTTTATTTTTGATTTATTAAAATTCGCATCAATTTTTTTTAAAACAAGTTTTTTTTTTCAGTTTCGATTTGCATTATCAAGTGTTTGTCTGTGACAACTTTGGTAACTCCTATTAAAGCAGCTTATTTTATTGAGCTTCGACACACGCAAAATTACATGTATTTTAATACCAGGATTATTAGTAATGATTTATTGCTTTTTATTTAATATCTTAGGTAGATATCTTCATAGGGGCCTGGTTTTTCATTTCTCATTTTTTTTCTCTGTCTCTAGTTTGTTACCTTGTCAATCCACGTAATAGTCCACTACTTTCTTCATTTATCTGTATTGTAATGGCGGTTGTAAAAGATGGAACTAAGATGTGTTGTTACAAATCTTGGGCATTCTCATCTTGTTTTTGTTCTGTAATGTCTAAATTTGGAAAATGTGTCTATTGTGAATTGATTTCTTTCCAACTAGGATTTTTTGTTAATCAATGACCGTTCAGTAATTTTTGCTTCTGTATTTCCGCTGCAACTAACTTTGCTTACGGTATACTTGCTTTTTTGGTTAAAAGCAAAAAGATTGCAATATAATGCACTATTTTAGGATATTTTGAAATAAATTGTATGAGTTGTATGGTTTTACGCATTCCGTTTTCTGGTTGACTTTTAATAGCTTTGATAGTGATATTTTTTTCTTGTGGTAAACTCTTTTTTATATAGAATGGGGATTTAATTACTTGAATGAAATACTTCATCTATTTTTTTAAAAATAAGTATTTCGTATTGCGGAAAAAGTATTCAATAACTTAAACATTCGAAGTTTTTAACCAGCAAATATCCTCTAGAAATTATATTAATAAAGAGCATCTGTAATATAAAAAAGGTTGGATTTTATATTCATGGCTAATAAAAAAAATAATAATAAATTAGTTTCTGTAAGAGACTCTGAAGATCTTTTGCAAGCTTCGAAAATATATATATTAACTATTTTATTAACCAAAAGAATTTATAAACTTTACAAAGTAACGCGGAAAATAATATTCTGAAAATTATTCTTGCATTAATTATTTCTCCATTTTTCCCTTCAGCTCCCTGTCTAAAGGCATTATTAAAATCTGCCACGACTCCGTAGTGGTAACCCCTCCCGTGCCTCAAGTGCCAATTTTCCGCCCGCTTGGCGACTTACCCATGCGTCTTTTCCTTTCCAGAACTTGGCGACGATTCATCGCTCCGGCAACCCTACAGTCTTGAAGAGGTAGGCGTGGTCACAGCCAGGTGCGAAGCGTCAGATCCGAAGGAGGTATGCGCTCCGCAGCATTTCCACGTGGTTGAGACGCTGGGAGAGAAGTCGGTGTTAGATGCATTTGTTCCGTATTTCGGCGCCGGATTATTTCACTTCTCGCGGTGGCAGTGGAATTCACTTCTTCAGATTTACGATTTTTCCCGCCGGCGGGGGATTGCATCAAGGTGAGTGTTCCATAAATTTTTCGAATAATTTTTTTCGCTGAGATCACTAGAAGGAAAGAAATCAGTGGTATATTTGTTTTTAGAAGGGTTGCTGTGTTGAAAGTTATTCGATCGGTGAATCTTGCGCGGATTTGTTAGAACGCGTAGCACTAAGTTCGCATATGGCGAGCGATATTTTCAAAAATTATGCGCGTTTAAATTTCGTTTAAGGACTAGATAATTAGTTATACATTACAGTTTAAAACGAAGAACATAATATTCGTTCACGCTTTATTTGTTTTATTTTTAGAAAAGAACTATTTTCTTTACTTGCTGTAGAATATTTTAAAATTATGTTTCTTTTTTTATTATTTATTATTAAACTAAAAATATGCAACCCCCGATTTATTATAATAAATTTTTATACTTTTATAAAAAAATCATAAAAGTTTAAAACTATGAAAAGTTTATAAAATTTGTTTGAAGTTTTATTATTAATTCGTGAATAAAAATGTGAGCTCGAATATTTTAGCGATTAATTTTCCAGTATGAAAAAAATTGCTTTTTTTATTACGTGTAATTGGAATTCTTGGGAATTGAAACTTTGGCATATGGCGTGTTTATTTGAAGATATAATATTGAGACAGTCAGTTATAATTCTCATGCTGTTTTTTTCTCTCACAATTTTTAAAAGCTCCAAAATTAAGAAAGCCTTTTTTTTAAAACATTTAAACACTGCATCTAAATAGACACTTCATCATATATTTCGGCACTTATTTCATGTTAGGTTAAATAAAAAAAAAAATTCAAAATCAGCTGTGTCTTTTTAAAATTAAGTTTTGAAATATAAGCTATGTTTTGAAAAGTATAAGTTTATGATTTAATGTAAGTTATTGTTGTTCAGAAATTTTTCTTTAAAAAAGTTTTTTTTAATTTAAAATTTCCAATATTTATTTTATATGTTACGGCTTTCTGACATTTACTAAGTAATTAATAATAATAAAATAATTTAATACTTAAAAAAATTGTTGTGCATAAAACTGATTATTAATTGGTGTCGTGAAAGATGCTTTGGATAATACTTTTGTTTCTGAATTACGTCGTCATTTAAGTGATTTAAACGATCACTAATTCAGTGTGCAGAATTATTTCTTAAAGAATACTTAATAAATAGATTTAACTGGGAATCCCAGAATTCTTTACGATTATCTATTATTTTTTTTAAAATTAGTTTTTAAAATTGATTATTAAAATGAAAAAAATGTACAACGATTAGTAATAAATTTCGTCTCGTTTAAATTGTATATCTCCTTGAGAAATGAATGTTTCTAATTTCTAAAACATATGTTAAATTTTATTTTTATGATTTCTCCGATTATATTAGTGACTTAGTATTAGATAGATTGTAAAATACAGTGATTTTACATTCATAAACTGTAATATCACATTTTATTATTTTTGTATAAAATTTGAAGTTCTGTCACCCCCCCCCCCTATTTTCATCGGCTTCATGGTTTTAATTATTGATTTTGATGAATGTTTCATGTCTAATTTTTTATTTTTTAATATTTTATTTATTTTTTAAATTTACACATTTGTAGCCAAATGAAAGGAATGAAATTATCGAAGCATTTTCATATTGATTTACTGTACAAATCTAACTTGTTACGATTATTTTTAATTATAAAAAGAATACCAAGGAATTTTTGTATAATTTACTGCCCTTTCTCATCCTGTGGGCGCACAAGTCGAACGTAATGTATAGTTTTTGAAAACGAAATACAGTAAACTCTTGATTATATGTAAATATTGTTTTAGTCAGTTTGAGGTAAAACAATTCAAGTGAATTTAATATTTCAAAAAATTAACAAATTACTCACAATCAATAAAACAATTTTCATTATCTTAGAATTAATAAGGAAAACCGAAGATCGAATTACGAATATATATTGACGCGAAAATATATTAATCTATTTTTATATACAACGAGAGGCTTACACATACAATTCTAATTTAATGAACAGAATATTTCCGTGCGCAGTTTACGGATTTGCTAAAAAATCGACCAGTTCTAGTTTATTTATCTTAAAATCGCATTTCTTATTTGTGATTGAAATTATTTAACATTTTGGAATCAACTATAGCATATAATCGAAAGTTAATTATATGGACTTTCATGATGATTCCTAAACTAACTCATTCTCCCCTTTTTCCCGTTGGAAACCTTTACCCCCACCTCCGCCCCATTCGGCCCTTTCTGCGCAGCTGCGGTAACCTCTCTTTAAACAGTTCTTTCCGTAGCGGTCGTTCAGACTTGTTTATGGCTGTGTTTACTTTCAGTTTTGAGCTTTTATTTCGTTTTACTGCCGGCGAGCTTGGCACACTCGCCAAGTCTGTTTAGTTGAAAAGGAATCATAATAATAAAATGAGCTGTAAATCAGATTTTTCTTCTCCCCGTTTTTATGGTTATCAGCTATCCGCTTTTTACGATCTCGATCTCGCACGTTATGTTGGGTCCGGCGGTTTCGAATTCGGTTTTTGGTGCTGGCCCACCCTTTTTCTAATTGTTCACGCGTTCACCGTTGACAGAGATAGAGAAAAGGTCCGCCAAGTGAGGAGTGGACAATGCAGCGGGCTTTCTTTCGTTCGGGGTTGGCCTGAAGAGCCTTAACGATTTTCGAGCCATGTAGTGTCATCGTTCCGGTCTGTGGCAGCTTGAATATTTTTGCAGGGGGTGGGGTGGGGAGTTGATTGAACTGAAGAAAGGCTATTCGCGTCTCGTAGGATCGGTCAGTTTAGATCGATTTTTAAAATATTTCCACTGACCACTGTCCTTTTTCTGTCCAAATTGTCTTCTTTGACCCCGGTCCGGAAAGAATTTTTATTTTCATTCAGATAAATATTCGTATTGAGAAATAAGTATACATATTCAATATTAATTTTTAATAAAGGGAATTATTAATGAAGTGGATCGAAAAATCTACAAAAATGAAAAGTTTTTAGAATTACTAGAATTTTTTTCCGTTGCTGTTTATAGATGCATAATTAAAACTAGTACTCACAATTAAAAAAAAAATTTAAACTACATTTTTTGTTTGTATTGAAATAAAATCTTTTAATTTTAATTTTCCGATTGCATTTTTGAAGTCATCTTTCAGCCATCAAAACCTCCCACATCAGGCTTTATAATTTTGTTCTTTTTTAAATGTAAAAATAAAAAAAGCTAACAAAAACACTTTTTAAATTTTTTCGAACATTTTATATCATCGTACTGATCGAAAAGAAAAAATTAATGCACATTTTCATTGGTTTGCTTAAGGCAGATGCGGTTTGCCGTATGACCAATCCCCCAATGCTAGGGTTTGCAGTCGACTAGCACGGCCATTAGACCAAAAGTGCACTTAAATCCGAGGGATGTTATATGGCTTATAAAACTTTCACCGCGTGTTAAATATATCGTATTACTCAAAATATATTTTGCAACTGGCATTTAAACATGTAGCAATTTTTTTTAACTTTCTGTATAGTGATTAAAAAAAAATAAACTCGAAATTTCTGCGAATCTACATTTTAGACCTTCTTGTTTGAAAAAAAAATATTTTTTAGCATTGTCTCTCTGTACGTGATTATTCGAAAGCATGTGCTTTCATAAAATTTATAAACATTAAATCAAGGAAATTCGATATGTTACCGTGTGACCGTATCTTTTTTTCCCCGACAAAATTTTGTTTCTAAAGATCGGAAAAAAGCCGTTTAGAGTACATAAGGGATTATCAGATAGTTTCAGTTAAGATGCTAGATTTACACCAAAGTTCTGTTCGCAGCCTTACTCAAGATCCAAAATTTTATGCGATGGGTTGAGTTGGAAAGAATTTTAAACAAGAATGAAAAATATATGGACAAGTTTTGAAGTTATAATTTTCGCTGTTCTTTTAATGAATTGCGAAAAGTTCTTTAAAAAGTATGAAACGTATCTTTTTCAAATATAAGAGTTTTTAGTATTTGTTAAGAATAAGTTCACAAATAAGAATTGGAGCAATCACTTTTACTGATTTCTTTCCTTCTTTTTCTTCCTTTCATTTTTTTTTTTTTGAATTGCGAAAATGTTAATTTTTAAAGAATATTTTGTGCAAAATATTTCTTCAAAATATACTTGAAAAAAAAAAATGAAAAGTTTTTACTTTTCTAAACTGCTAAATCAAATATAAGTTTTTTCCTTTTCTAGTTTTCTGCATTTAAAAAAGTTAATTTTTTTTTATTTTAAGTATTTGAAAATGAACTAACTAATTTAATGAATTAATTTTTCTGTCTTAATTGTTGTTCTTGTTGTTACTAATGGCATTTGCCATGGACAAACGCGCTGACGGCCGACAGCAATTTTAAGCCGGATGGGCGTCTCTTGTACTTGAAGTAGCGCCAAATAGAACTAAGAGTACGACTTTTGCTACACACTCATCACATTCGCTTGCACAATCCCTTTTTATAAGGGGGGGACATTCACACACCTCACAGATAGTACTCAGAACAACCATACCCTGACCGGGACTAACGCGGGATGACCTGATCACGAGGAAGATCTGCCTTAAGTAATTAGTTTAATGATTATATGATATTTAAAAATTAAAAAAAAATTATCTTGGTCACTTGAAGTTTTTTAGAATTTTAGTTACATGAATAGTAGAAGAAATAATCGGTTTAAAATTTTAAAAGGAACTAATTCTGCATTTGATTTAAAACGCTATATAATCTTTTATTAAATTGTTATCGAATCATTGCATCAGTGTAATCTTATAGAATTTAATATGAATAAATTTTTTTTCAGATTCCGCCTTTTATTAAATTTAAAATTGATTTACTATTTTTGATTTGCTTGGAATAGTTTTCTAGCGTATTTATGTAGACATTCAGTGCAAGGTGTGGTACACAACAAATCTGTATGCCATAAACACACCTCATTAGCATATTTATTGAACGGCTGAAGCATTTTCTCATCATTTCAGCACAACGGTTTGGGTCCGAAGATTTTGTATCATTTATCGTTGCCATGGTTATGGAGCGGGCACTCACTTCTTCGAGATGATCAACACTCCCCCATAACTTGCTCAACCAAAAGATGTCTATTATTAAACCGTCTAGACGATTATCGACATCCAATAGTGTTCTCTCTCTAACCATCAGATGCTCATTCGCGGGATACTTGGCGCTTTCGCATTTATGGCGATTAAAGACTCGCGAATGCGATACAGGAACTGGATGAATGAACGAATGGGCATTTCCCCCCTGCCTGTTGGTTAGAATTCGAAAATAACCATCACCAAGCACTCATTTGCAATCGATAATTGTTTTCGAGTTTACGTTTAAACGAAATGTTTGTTCTCTTTCGGCTGTATAACGGTTCAAAACATGTGAGCGATCATAAATTTGGATGGATGGATGTATGAATGAGCATTTCCCTTTTTTGCTGCTTAGAATTCGGAAATAACATTTATCATCAATTCTTTTGCAATTGGTGCTAATTCATCCTATTTTCGAAAATGTATTTGAAGTAAATACATATTTTCTTCGGTATTAATGGCGATTAAAGATATGAGAATGCGATACATAAAATTGGAGGAATGAATGAATGAATGAGCATTCACCTTCAGTTGCAGTTAGAATTCGGAAATAACCAGCATTGATGCTAGATAACCAGCTTTCCAATTGATGATTATTTTCGAATCTCTGCTCTCTTTCGTTCTTATGGCGATGAAAGATTTACGAAGGCGATGTATAAAATTAGATGAATGAATGAATTTCCCTAGTCAGCTAGTTCAGAATTCAGAAATAGTTAACATTCTTTTCTAGCATTCATCCATCATTCTTTTATAATTAATGTTAATTCATCCTATTTTCGAAAATGCATTTAAAGTAGATATTGTTCTGTTCGGTATTTACGGCGATTAAAAATTTGAGAATGCGATACATGAAATTGAAGGAATGAACGAATGAGCATCCACCTTCAAGTTAAAATTCGGAAATAACTAGTATCGACCCATCTTTTCCAACCAATGATTATTTTCGAATTTGGGTTTAAACTAAACATGATAAAAAGATATGGGATTGCGATATATAAAATTAGAGGAATGAATGAATGAATGAGGAACCGCTCTCTCCTCAGGTTAGAATTCGGAAATCAGCAGCATTGAACATTTTTTTCTAATTAATGATTATTTTCGAATTTATGTTTAAACTGAACATCTGTTCTCTTTTGTTTTTATGCCAATTAAAGATTTGAGAATGTGATATATAAAATTGGATGAATGATTGAATTTTTCCTCGCGGCTAGTTTAGAATTCGGAAATAATTAGCGTTCATTGAGCATTCTTTTGCAAATGTTCTAGTTTCAAAAATGTAATGAAAGTAAATATATATTTTCTTCTTTTTTGATGGTGAGTAAAGATTTTCAAATGCGATAAAGGAGACCAAATTAATAATTGAACATTCCCTTCTCTTTTTTTGGTTAGAATTCGGAAATAATCTGAATCGGGAAATCTTTTGCAAATGATGAGTGTTTTCGAAGTTTTTATTAAAATAAATGTATTGTCTTAATACAAATAAGGTTTCTAGGAGGAAACTATGAAGTCAAGTCAGTGATGACTCAGGTTGGCTATATAAGGATATATCCTTACTTTCAGTTAAATTGTTCTAAATAGTGCCTTAAGAAATTAAAAAATAAATAAATCCCCTAATATATCAGAGTTGTGTTTTGTAAAATTATTCTAGGATTAAATCTTTAATTAATAATGTTTTAATGGAGGGGGACTCTCTTTAAAATTTTTGTGACAATTTTGATTCTGTGTGAAATTGGAAAATACTTATGAAATTTTCATACATTTATATTTGCCATTTCGTAATATCATTTAATCAAAATTGAATTGCATATGGACTAATTATCACATGAATTCTATATCGTTGAATAATTAAACATTAACAAAAATTCTACAAAATATTCTAAAAAATAAATTAAATATTCTACAAAATTGGTCTTATTTATTTTTACTGAATTGTAAAAATTCTTTCCTTTAGAATCACTATTAAATAAGAGGATTGAACGACAATTGTCTTTTAGATGAATCTTTAGCACAAAGAAGGAATGAAAAGTTTTTTTTAATGTAATTAAAATGTAATACTAACACTTGTTGCGCCACTCCCTCCACCACTATCGTAAAAAATTTGCTTAATGCATCTAGATGATGGCTTGTATCGTTTTTTCGATTATTTTTGTATTATTGGATATTCGGTTATTTTTGGATTTTTGATTAGGTGAATTCGCATCAAAATTAATATATTTCTTGAATTTTTTGGTGGAATTTCCAAGTTAGTTACATACAGGTTTCACCCTTATGTATTACAATCTGGAAACTGCATTGGATGACTAAAAGCATTTGTTTTTAAGTTACATATTCTACCAAATCTGTTAGTTCACTCAAATGGTTTTGGAAACAATTTTTCAAAAGAAAGTGGTGTTTCACTTTCGTGTCCCAAAAGTAATCTGATGCTGGTCGAGCGGAGGATCGTGGGTGTATGCTGGATTCATAAAATTTACAATTCTCTGCGAGCTTAATAGGATATGATTGGCTTAATAAGTGTCTACTGGTTTGACGTTAATGCTTTTAGAAAGATTAATGGTGCCGTTATTAAAGTTGTTTACATTGCTTACGTTCGCTTTAACGCCAGACAAATTTCCGAGCTGCCGTTGGGAAGTCCAATATGAGATCCGAAGTTTTGCAAGGGAAAATGAAAAGACTTTGTTTTAAAGTAAGTTTTTTTTTTCGTTTGCTAGTTATTCCAAAAATATTGGAAGATGTTAACGAAGGCAGTGCAAATTATTTTTAGTAATAAAGCTTTCATGGATAAAAAATTTTAAAAAGTAAATAAATTATATTAAGTTTTATATGGTGGATAACTGTGTCTGCTGTAATACAGGCCATCTCATTCAATGTTACATGTATTAGTTTACTTTATGCTTTATAGTACCATTTTTTCTTAAAAAATTTAACTAAGCTATAGTACAGTTTATCTCATTCTATTTAACACGAATTACTTTATATTATTTTATAAGGTATCATTTTTGCTTAAGATTTAAATAAACATTAATAAAAAATTAATATAAAAATAATATTTTTATTACTATCATAAATATTAATAAAAATATCAATAAAATTTTAAAATATATTAATAAAACCATTAATCAGTTTTGTTCTCAACGATTCGTTACAAGGAAAGAGATTCATTCGTTTGCCTTTATTCGCTTCAATAATAAATCCTTTACTATTATGCATCAATACCCAATATTTCCTGTAGTATACAATTTATAATATTTTATCTTACTGCAAAAACTGATTATAAAACTATATTCGTAAATAAACTTTAATGAGTATCTGAATGTATAGACTTTTAATGGAAAATGCCTTTAAATTCAATGGTATTTGCATTTTTAAATCATTTTTAGGTAATATAAACTTTCTAAAATATTGAGAACTTTTGCTTTAATATCTATTTTGGGAGAGTTAAAAAAATATATGAAATTTATTTTCAAAAATATTATGAAATGGGTTAGAAAAGATTATGAAATCAATTTTATTTGCATTAAGGGAAATACAGTAAAACCTATTTATG
>JAOUZG010033767.1:1815297-1854391 GCA_026289955.1 Argiope argentata
CAACACACACACACACACACACACACACACACACACACACACACACAATCTTATCTAGCCTTTCTACTTAGCTTTCTTAAACTTATTCATCGTCATCTAATCATAACAAAACTTAAAATTAAAAATAAAAGTTTTTTCTTTTTGGAATTTTGAAAAACTGGCCCTTGAGACTTCTAAATTCTTTAGTTCACTTCTCGCTGCTTTATTGGCAGGTGTTCCGCGTTTATAAATACTTTAAACGAACGTAATAAAACATATAGGAACCTGGGCAATTATACTTGATTTAGAGTTGATATCATCTTCTTTATTATTTACAGAATATGATTTTTTTTCCATCTTTGTTTGGCAACTAGAAAAATAAATTTATTAAGTGGAATTACTTCTGGCATCCTTTTTAGCTTATAGACCCTAGGCAGCTGCCTATTTGGACATCCCCCACCATTACTCGTAGCCTAAAGTCTACAGGTTTCGTATTTAGCGCCATCTCACCTAACCCAAGTTGTTCAGTCCGCGATCTCGGAATTCCACTTGCGTTTTTTCCCTCCCCAGTCAATTGTTGACGGGGAAAGTGGCTGAAAGGTACCCTCTCCCAGGGGTCGAGAAGATTGGCCTCCCTTGAACCCGGTCGTCGTAAATTTGAGCCCTGCCTTCTGGATGGATGCCTGCCGACCCAGATATCTCTCCCCAATAACATGTTTGCCACCGTCGAATGTACAGTCGCCTCCGCTCGCCACCGGAAAAGAGAGCGTAAATTATTTGATCCCGCAGGGGGGGGGAGAGGGGGGATGCAAGTGGTATATATATATATTTATATTTTTTTTCTTTTTTCTTTGGTTGGGCACGATGTTTGAACTTCACTTAGCCCAGATCTATCTTCCGCCTGTTTTAAAATAGGGAGTTGAGGTTAAAAGATTGGATTGGGCACTCTGGCATCTACAGAAGCTCTAACTTTTTTCAAAAATTGATCACTATTTTTCAGAGCCAAACTTCTAAAATTTTTCCTTCCCCTCAAATTGTTTTTTTTTGGGTTAAAAATAAGTATTGCCCATCTCAAAACTAGTTAATAAGTTTAAATTTATTTGACAAGAATAAATCAGATTTCAATAAAAGTTCGGAACTGTAATAAATTTTGTTGAAACTTTAACTAAAACCAAGATAATTTTTAAAATTTCCTTAAAGATATTGAGACATTTGAAGACTAGAATTGTGTGATTTGTGTTCTTTTTTACTTAATTGACCTGGAAATTGTGATTTATTTTAAGATTCTTGTCTTCAAATCCCCTCCCTCCCTGGCTGGGATACAAAGACTATACTTGAAATAAAATTATAAATATTTATAAGATATTTCATTAAAAAAAAGCTCCGAATTTTTCTTTTTCGAAAATGCTTTTTTAAACGCAAATGAATTATGCGATTTCCCGTTAAACAAAGAATATTCGAAAGAATATGCGATCAACAAGTCAGCATTTTTTCATCCAGTATACACCCAGTGAATGCACACAATTCATGGTTAGAGGCATTCAAATCAGGATTTTTTAAAAGAGGCAACTCAACTTCCAAAGAAGTGCAGTAAAAAGTGACGATAATCTATGAAAAATGTGGTGGTGATGGTGTGTGTGTGTGTGGGGGGGGGGGGAAACAACCTCGCAGCAGTTTGCATTTACGCATTTGTTTGAAAGTTGGAAAAAAATACGCAGTTTTAATATTTATTTCTAATGGAACTAAAAATACTCAAGTGCTATCTCTATTCATTTATTTACTATAAAACATATTCATGAAAATTTTAATTTGTCACATACACCAACCACAAAATACCAAAAGAATTATATAGTTTTGTTGTTGTTATTTATGCCACATTTTCAAGCCTGCTGACAGGCCTGTCAGCGATTTAAAGCGATTGAGCGTCTCTCATCAGTAGCAATAACTAGGACCAAGAGTATGACTTTAGCTACGCACACGTCACAACCCTTTTTACGGGAAGGACTTCATTCATCCACAGATCGTAATTTAGATCTGGAACAGAGGACGGTCACCTCTGACCCAGCGCCCCCAGTGGTATTCTCTCGACATGGTGGACTTTGTAGCTACGACAGATTTAACAAGCGCCAGCCACCACACACTCGGGGAATCTTTGGCCGACGAAGCTTGAACTTGCCTCGTAAGTAATATGAGTTCAGAAGAAAATGGCAAAATCTTTGGGGTAATAGAAATACTGGTCGTTCTGCTTATAAAGTCATCAAAATAGTAAAATTGCAACGACTCTCCTGGAATCGTGAAGAAATCCTGTTTGTAATAGGGCAGGGTCCTCCACTCCTTTCTTTTCTTCACCTTTTCCATTTATCAGAAGATGACTATTGCTCTTGAGGAGAAGTCGGCTATCCCATCCACTTTGCAACATCTTGTTCTTTTGCTCTTTCATGGCACCTCCGAAAACCGTCATCCTCGCTAGAAAGTCTTTGGTACAAAAGAGTTCTTAATAATTGATCTCCCCCCCCCAAAAAAAAAAGAATCATAAACTAGATTAGATTCCTAATTTATCATGGAGAACTGCTTCCATTAGATTAACCCTATGAATTTTTTTGGCTACCATTTAATACACCTCGCATTTTATTCATAATTTATTCTTTAAGAACCACCTCAAATAAACAATCACTAATTCCTTAATACTTTTACTCTACTGTATATGATTATGTCGATTCATCCCGTTTTAGTGCACTCAAGATATTTTTCATTCTAGTCATGCGATTTCTTTTTATATAGATATGTATTTTGCCATTTGCTTGTATCTTTCCTATTGATTGTTGTGTAATTTTTTTTTAAAGTTCACCAAACCAGAAAGGGTCCACATGAGCTCTAGAAACGGAGGTGTGGTGTGGTGTTCAATATTAATTGTATATTGGTATATAGAATATATATACTGATTTTAATTCAATGTGTAATCGAGACAATGTTCGACAAAACTTGTGTTCATTATTTGGACTTTCCAATTTATTTTTTAACAAATTATTGGCATTGTGCCTGACAGGACGCTCATTAAATCAGAAAGCAACACAAATCCGGAACAGCTAAAATAAACTATCTGCATGGGTGGATTCGAAAAGTGATAAACACAGCTTCCGTACTCTGCAAATGATTTGCACTACTAATTACTTTTCGGAAAATCATCAGTATTCAGCCTGCTAATTATCGGTTTTGGCTCTAAATCGACCGAATTTGAGCTCTTAGTGCACTGTCTCGCGGCTTTCTGAGCATAGAAGATGTTGCATGGTAACTATTCCCATGTTATGCAGAAAATTGTATTAAAATTTATATATGAAATCGGATGTGGGACTTTATCTACCGCTAGGACATGTTATGCTAAATGAAATTTACTTAGATAAAATCAATGGTTTATAAAAGGTGTTCCAAAATTAATACAAGATTTGAATTTGCCACCACTCATGCAGTTAAGTGTTGGCAACCCTATTAAAAGAATCATTTGACTTCTGGTAGTTCGGGATTAGTTTAGCTTTACGGGGTAGAGTAACGTGTTAACGCAAGGTTTGAATTAAACAAACACGTTTTTATCACGTGAAAACATGATGTTGTTTTGGTTTGAGATTTTTGAAGCCTCAAAATGCATAAGTAACAAATTGAAGATTTATAGCTTTTGAGACATCAATTTTTCACTTTTATAGTTATTAGAATACTTCAGAAGGCTGCCACATTTGGTAGTTCATCTCTAAGAAGTCATTTAAAAACCCAAATTTAACTTGCAATTCAAAAGTTTAAGCCAATTTGTACTTTTTTTTAAAAAATGTTTTTATTATTTCAGAAAATGACGTTGCATTTGTTTGAAGTTTTTGAAGCCACAAAATGAACGGTTAGAAAATTGGCGATTTATCACCTTTGGGGCATCAATTTTCCACTTTTAGAGTTATTTTTTTCTTTAATTTTTTTTATTTGTATTGAAACTTAAAGCACACAGGATGGAGCACACAGGATGGAAACTTAAAGCACACTATGTTTGGAATAACACATAGGGCAAGTAGCTTCCACAGCTTTGTTAGCATATACGCAGTCTTTTGTCGTTATTTTCCATGACCGTTTTGCGTTAATGTGACTGAATTTCGTTGATGCATCGTTAAATTTCCTCCGTTAATTTACACGTGCTTATTTGCATAGATCTTTGACTTCAAATACCTCATAAAAAGAAATCTAATGGTGTTAAACTATGCGATCTAAGGGGCCATTTCTTAAATTTCCGAACTATGACCACCAGAGTTTCATTTTTTTGAAATAGTGTTCAACATGGAAAAGCTGTTGTTCTATCGTGCAAAGTTCCATTTTGACTAACCATAATTTATCAACTGTCAAATTAATTTTTTAATGGGGTTGGCAACACTTTATTGCACAAATGATTAAGTCTTGCGTTTAAATTTTAAAATTATTTATTTGACAAATGCTTCTATTCTTGAAACGTTAATTAATATTCAATCTGCGCGTAATTAAGTCAACTTATATCAAGCTTTATATTCTTTATATTCTGGTTTTGTAGGTGGGAGAAAATCATCTACGGTACGCATTAAAAGAAGTAAATTTACTAGTTTAATAACTAAAGTTAGTGACTGAAAAGCTTTTGATTATAGAAGAGCATGCTAAATTTGCGATGCTGAAAACATATTCATATTTGCTTACGAAATTCGAAGAATTTTTTTTTATTGATCTAAAAAAAGCGTGAGATATTTATTATCTATCCTTCTTATGGCAGGTTTTAGTTCTAATGAGTAATGGAGATTTTAAACCGAATTTTCTGAGCTATATCTATAATTAAATAAAAGAACAACTTATTTTTGAAAAGTATCATAGAAAAATTTCTAAAAGAAAATATCAAATTGTATTTGATGGAAATTGATCTTGAAATCAGGCTTTTTCTTTAAATTACTTCAACAATTTAAAAAAAACCCCATTTCACTGTAAAATTCCATATTTGAACGAATAAGAATCAAGATTTTAATCATTATACGTCAGATATATAGCAAATATTATTAGAAATTAAAATATATATTAATAAATAATTATTATTAACATTATTTTTGTTAACCCTTACATATTAATTTTTTAAATTCTAATATACCTCTTAATATAATATAAAAATATAAATAAAAAATATGAAGTATAGCGATGTGTACACATCAACTTTGGCCATCACATGCAGCCTTCTTTACCGTCAAATCTTTTTTCATATTATATTAATTAACCGCGACCAAAAGTGCTCTGAATATTTATGAGTACTATTTCTAATTAATGTTCTGGACACTTAATTAATGCAAATTTTCCTCTTGCTCCTTATTCAGACATGTTTACTGAAGATGTCGTGTTTTAGAGATAATGATGTAAAAAGTATATGAGATAATCGCTGAAAATATGAATTAATAAAAATTAAAAGTTAAAAAAGTGATATGCTTTTAATTGACATTAGAAGGAGATTTTTTTTTCTGTCTTCAAAATTTTAATAAATTTTATTAATGGAAATTTATTCTAAATGGAATATCCTTTCTCTGGAGAATGGAATATCCTTTCTCTTTTACACGTTGTTGGCTTATTGTTGGATTTTTTTAAAAGAATTTCTGTATGAATATTTACTTTCATATCTTCTTTACGGTTTTAAAAATATCTCTCTGTGTGCATACACACGCACAAACACACAAAAGTTAATTTTCTCTTCAAGAAGAGACACAAAATCATTACTGACTCTTTTTATTTTCCTGATTTTTCTAAATATTATATATAGAAAATATAATGCAAATTTTCTCTATCTATACATTTCTCTCATTTTTATTACTGAATTCATTTATTGTTTTATACGACTGTTATTATCCGAATGCTTTTATTTCGTCTATTATATTTTCAGTTATTTATGCCTCTTTTTTTCAATTCTTGGTCTTAGTTTCTCTTTCTATGTATATCTTGTTCAAATTTTCAATCGTTTCAAAAATACTTTTTGTTCATTCACTCAAATTAAAATACATTTTTTAAAAACCCGTAATGGATGACACTTAATATTAACACAGTTTTTTCAAATATTAATTCATTAATTCAATTTAATTTTTGATTCTCCAAATAGAGTTTTTAGTAGTTTGTAATGAAATTTGAAATCATCACGCAAATAGCTCAATCGGTAAAATGCGAGGATTTCAGTATTTTTCACGTGAAAGTGAAGAATGCGAGTCCAATTCTCGCGAAAATCAATCATTTTTTAAATAAATTATGCATATTAATTATAATTATTTAATAAAAAGTAACTAAAAAAATTTCTTTGTTGACCTATGTAAGAATTGACTTAATTTTTTTATATATTTCTTGTGTATATTTACTGCTATTTCTATTATAATTCTATCTCTTGAATGCATTCGACAATCGCAATATAAAATTATTCTAAATCTTTTTAACATGGTAATTTCTTCTTTAAGTCGCTTACATAAGTATTTATGTTTTTTTTTTAAAAAAACCTTAATAATATACTTTCTCGAAGCTTAAGATTATCGCTTTTCTAAAATCTAGTGGGTAGGTTGGTAGAGAGATAGCAATACATTAAAAATTGTATCACCAGACATTGCATAGTTCGAAATAACTGGTTCAGGAAATGAATCACCATCCTTGAAAGAGGTAAAAACATCATAATTATATATTTAAAAATAATATGTGCTTTTAGATGTATAAGGAAGATCTGGCGAGCATATTTAGCAAATCGAGTAGGCTTCACCACACTTACCACACATACCTGAATCAAAATCCCTTATTATAGAAGATTCTTTTGAACTGTTAGAATAATTAACGCAAGAATAATTTGGAAATATATTATATAATCCATTATTAATTTTGAATTGAAAACATCCAGAATCGTGACCGAATATCACCACGAAGAAAACACATATTGTCTTTTTAGTTTCGTTTTATTCCAGCAGCGCGCCACGATAAGCACAAAACATAAAAAAGAGACAAAACATTTCTCTTTGGTCTTATATACTATGATATTATCATAAATCACACACGTGTAGATATATAAAAAGAATTCTTATACTTCTGACCATATGTTGACCTTTAGACAAGGAAAACGCAGGATCTTTTTAAAAGAATCCATTTTATGTAAGGGATTTATTATTCAATCGAAGGAATCCTTTAAAAGAATATTTACACCAGTGACTTATTATCCCTTCACTCGGTACGTGAACGCAATTGCGCATTATCTTTATAATACTTCATTTGATTTATTAATGGATCAGGAAATAACATTCTGTGCCGACTTTCTGGCACAGAGGTTGGGCGTCTTCCTTGTGTTCTGAGAGTCCCGGTTGGGGCATGGTTGTACTTCTATGTGCTATTTGTGTGACTGTGCCCCCCTGTAAAAATAGGCTGTGCAATCAAATGTAGTGAGTGTGTAGCTAAGTCGTTCTCTTGCACCTAGTTGGCGCTACTTCAATAACAAGAGACGCTTCCTTCGGCTTGAATCTGCTGCTGTATCAGCTGTCCATAGGCAAGTGCAGAAGGTAGAAACGACTGAAGGCAGTTAATATGAGCTAAATTATGACAAAACTTTGGGGAGTAATTACATTTAAAATAAGTGTTTAAAATCTCTCTCTCTCTCTCTCACACACACACACACACACACACACACACACACACACACACACACACACACACACACACACACACACACACACACACACACACACACACCCACACACACACACACACACACACACACACACACACTCACACACACACACACACACACACACACACACACACACACACACACACAGGATCCATCTTTATCGGTTTTTTTTCCCTCTAAAATTTTGTGGACGCCTACTTTGTCTTTACTTCTCGGAAACCAATACAGAGGCAATGATATTTCCTCGTAGACCAGCAGTGCAGTGTATTTTTATGTGCTATTGTGTAATGATTTTACTCGGGGTATGCACGCGATTTACGAAGAAAATCAATTTTCATCTGAATATTCTCATTAAATGCTGTTCCCCGCCGCCGTTTTATTTTCGCTCAGAAGACAGCCTCGGCTCGAATGCATCGTGAGTAGTAGGAGGAACAATCGGTTTGTCATGTAATTTTTTCGCTTGTGAATGTTATTGCAGTGTTTTGCTTCATCCTTCATTCGATTGGTTTTCATTACTTTTTATCTAACTTCACTTATTTCATGTCTGTAAAGATGTGATTCTATTGATTGAATTGGGTGAGAGTTTTAATAATTCCCATATTGGGATATATGGTAACGAAAAGGCGGATCAATATGCAAAGATGGCGGCACAGATAAAGAGTATGGATATAATTGTCCCCAAATCAAATGGTGGCATAAAATAGGAACTGAGAGAAGAATGTAAGCTACAATGGTTTGACAGATGGTATATGTCCAAAAAAGAAAGAGTAACTTAAGATTTTATTTCTAATCCAGAAATAAAAATAAGAAGATACCATCCACCGGTAATCCAAATTATATCAGGACATGGGAGATTCCCTGCATATTTCCAAAGATTTAGAAAAATGCAGGAAAATAAATGCATTTGTGAAGGAATTGGTACTCCTTACCACTATTTAAAGGAATGTACAGAAATCTCCGATCATAGAAAACATCTGCAAGTTAAAAATAATGACTTGAGTTCAGTGCTGATGGTTCCAAGTAATCTTAGGACTCTGAAGGACATGATGTCTAAAATTGCCAGTTTTTTCCCAACTATTTGAATGTTTGTAGAGGAGAAAGTGGTCAGTTTATGACCACTTTGGGATCAAGCATCATGAAGAGAATATTAGATTGACAGATTCGGTCAATGTAAGATTGGATATTACAACAGCCCACAGTGTCGGCCACAACAAATCCTGTCGATACTACTAAGTTCAGTGGTGACGGGGTGGTCGGCTGTACAGAAGAAGAAGTTTTAATAATTTGAGTACTTGAGTATTCTGGATGATAATACATTGGTGAAGGGATATTAGAAATTAGTTTTCAGTTAATCAATGTATTTTGTTATGTATCCTCAGCACCATTTGATGGTGAAAAAGTGACTAATATCTGAAATTCCTTAGCAAAAATACAGTTAATTTCAAGTATATTGATTAGATTTGCTGTATAATCCATTAAAAGATAGCCAACGTGATTAAAAGGTTTGCTTCAATATTAATTTTAACCTTTTGCACTCTTGATAGTGCCTCCGATTCATCATTCAAGATTGTGCATCATTTTGATGTTTTATTTATTTATTCTTCAAATTTAATTGTTAAAAACGCCTACATAATGGTGAGGAGTGTAGATTAATTTTTTTATATAGAAATTCAATTTAAAAGAATTATGTATTTTTATTTTTCATAGCAATAAACAAATCTTTGTATTAGGTGAATAGTTTTGTATCTAATTATTTTTCGGAGTGCAAAGGGTTAACTTTTATGCTGAATCTTGAGATAATCAAAGGTGTTGGTATATTGCAATTACTCTATAACTGTATCTATTATTCTTGCAATTTAACATAAATACCTTTGAATTTGTTTCGTTATTCCCCACATCTTTTCACAAAAATATAAAATAAAAAATATGTAAAAAAATATATTTTAACTACAAATATTCCAAATTATGAGTCATTTATATCTGAATGCATATGGCGATTTGATGAATATTTAAGAAACAGAAAAGATGAACTACGAATGTTCTATGCCCAAATTTTCAGCCATTTATAGCTAAAGCATCTAATTATCCTCTTAATAAATCCTATTTTTTCTGTGTTTTGCTAATTTTTTCTCTTTTTTTCCCCAACAGATATTTAATTCTTTTATTTTTTTAATAATTCCGAATTCTATATTAAGTTAAGCTAAATTGTTATATCACCTTCCAACAGCTCACGGCTAATGATCGGAGATTACAGGTTGACCGCCCAAGTTCACCTTATAAATACTACTATCCTGGTATAGCGAAAGCATATAGCGAATCGATGTGTATAAAAGGGTAAGAAAATAATGCTGAAGTAATATTAAGATACGAATGTTCCACATCTAGATTGTGAGTCATTTATAGCTAGATTCCTGTGATTTGCATAAAAAGAAAAGAAAAGAGTCTACTGCAAATATTTCAACCCTAATATTACAATCTGATGAAAGCCTATTGAAATTATTCGGTTAATTTTTTCCTTTAAAATAAATCTTATTTTTTATTTACAATTTTAAATTCATATTTTTCTTTATTTATCAATTATTAATAAATACCAAATCATTATTCTTGAGAAAGATGATTAAGTATTTGGTGCTTCTGTTTAACTTGGGTAAGATGCAGGAAACTATATACCTGCAGAATCATCTTTAGGAATCGACCTTCAGAATCTTTTGAAAGAACAATGGAGAAATTTTGAGAATATTAGAAGACATGCCCGTCTAGAAGGACTGTGATCTCGTTAACTGTATTTCAGATTCGATTGTCTCATATTATCTAACGAAAATTGTAGCAGAAAAGCTCAATTATTCTGCCAAGTAGGCTTAAAGATTTATATACATAATGTATAGTACACTTCAGCTTATTGTACAAAAAGTTTTTTTGTAGTTTGTTTGTTTGTTTGTTTGTAAAAGTTTTGTTAGAAGTTAAGAGATAATTTCTTATCTTTCTAAAAAAATTGTTCCCTTTTTGTTAGGTTTTCTCGATTCATAACGTTCGCGATCGTTCATATCAGAACTAATCACTAAAATAGAACTGAAACAAATAATGATTCCACCAATAGAAAAAATGTAATTCCAAATTCAGAATATAAGCAACGTTGAATGAAAATATCAGCAATAACTTCCATTGAAATAGTATAAATATAAGATCATAAAAATTGTAGACCTCATCTCATTGACTTTTACCACAATCCACCATAAAAATATTTAATTAAAATCTGATGTTTTGAATCTCGTATCTGAATTTTATCCATGTTCAGATATATTCGGATACTTATAAATCAATCAATCAATATAAGCAAACCTTGTCTAAGTTTCTGCTCGCTAAAACAGAAATTGGGATTTGCATATTCGATATTGATGCAAACTAAAATTAAACTATTGCCGAGTGAGTGCTTTAACTAATAGTTTAAACTAATTAGTTAAAGCACTCACCCCCGCATTACAGATTCCGCTGGTCTTTTCTAGTATAGATTATGAACTTAGAGAATACTCTTCAAATTTAAAGATTGAGAAAGATCCAGTAAATTATAAATTTCCAAATAATCTTTAACACTGCCATTTAAGAGTCATTTTCTTTAAGTGTATCTGGAGAGAGTAAATTTCTAATTGAGTTCAATTCATTCAACTAACCGCATACATTTTTAACATCTAGCATTAAATGAAGAATTCTAGATTAATTAAGGGCAGATGCATTTTCCTTTGATATCGAGGCAACATTTCGTCTTATGTGCGCGCGGTGCTTTCAAATTATTCACCTGGCTGGCGATGGGAGGAAGAAAATTCTATATACATTTAAAAGCCATTAACATTTCAGGTTAACTCACTTGAGCAATAGAAGGAAACCTGGGAATTGTTGACAATTGCTTAATTTGATTGCGTTTTGTCTTGACTTGGGAGAATAAATAATGTTTTGCAAATAAGTGGCCTTAAAACGGTGTTTATCCAAGACCTTTATGTTTCCCTCCAGATAATGGTTAATTACCTAACGTAAGCTGAACAAATGGAGGAATTCTGTAGCTTTGAATGTGCTTTTGTTCAATTTCATAGCATTTTATTTTTTTCCCTCATGCATTGTTGTTTAATTTGCGTAAGAAACGAAATCCACGAAGTAAACAATTTTTAATAATAGTTGCTGTTCTTCAATTCCTGCTTTTAAAATATAAGCAAGAGTTTCGGGTTTCTATGAGCATTCAATTGGTTTTTTTAGTATGGTATTGTTTTTTTAAAATTAATTATAAAAGGTAAATGTTGCTCTGTATTAGAAGAAAACTTACAGTAATAATAATAATAAATTTGTAAGTATTATTTTTGAATAAGTGATAACTTAATAAAGTAATTGGAAAAGGATATATTTTTGTTTAGTGTTAATGCTTATAATTATGTTTTGTTGGAAATCAAACATGTGATTGCTAATTTTTTTAAGTGCCATATACCAAGTTTTATTTATCTAGTTCGTTGCTTTTATTGAGTTATTGTATGCCATGGTCAGACAGAAATATATTGCTCCATGGGGATATTATTAGATAAAATTGAGCCTTGTACAAAAAAAAAATAAACTTTATCATATTGTTCAATTGAAACTTTAGGAGATTTATTAAATTTTTAACAATTATCGTTTTTTTTGGGGGGGGGGGTTGTATACCGGAAAAACAGAAAATGAAACTTTTCTGAAGTTCAATTTAAGTTCACAAACAAAGATGCTTAAATAATGAAGAATGTTTAATTAAATTAAATTCCTTTTATTTACCACGTATTAAAATAAAATTAATTAATACTGCATTTTTCATAATAGGGGGGAGGGCTTTTTCACTTACGGCAGAGTCCCGTCCCAAGAGACATTTTGCAACTGGAAATGATCTTAAATTGAATTTATTATTTTGAACATTATTTTAATTCAAAAGTGTTATGAAAATTATCTATAAACTCAAAAATGTAATCTATGTTCGTGTAATTGTTATATGCAATAGGAAAAATATTTTATATTAATTTGTATATGTACTGTAAACAAAAATACCAAATAAAATCACACATTATTGTACTTTTAAACATATTTTCAGTGATATAATCAAGCAGAGGGTGTATATTAAAATCTTGTAAGTGAATTCTTCAGATTAACTTTTTAACACTTAAATGTTGGTTTTCATGCTGTATATATATATATATATATATATATATATATATATAGACACAATACACAATATAATCAATTGTGACAATTCAGGCATTTGACCCTAATTTGTGGCAATCAATCGAAATTTGAAATTTTCTAGGTTAATTAGAGCCGAACTTTCCAGCCTAATATGGGCAAAGATTCGAAGTTTTTCCTGCTAATCCGGAAACATATATGATAAAATTTGGGAAAGTGAATTCTTACGGGCTAAATTTTTAAACATTTAAATTTAGGCTATCATATTTCAATATAACTATTTTCAGAAAGATTAAAAAAATCCAAGACATTCGGATCCCACTTAATGACTTTCTCGGTTGATATTGGAAATTCAATCAATACTCAGAAATTTCCTGGTTAATCCGGGTAAACGATTGGGAATTCGTGTATTGTTCGGAGAAAATGGTCGAAATTGAGGATTTAGATTACCATGCTTTATATTAACTATTAAATTTAAAAAGATAAAGTCTTGGATATTCAAATCCCACTTAATGGCTTCCTCAATTAATATAGGAAAAAATTATCAATATTTATTACTTTCCCTACTAATCCGGGAAAAAGATTGGAAATTCGCGTAACGTTGAAAACAAATAATATTAATTCAGGATTTAGGTTATTATGCTTTATATTAACTATTGACTTAAAAAAGAACGAAAAAAAAAAATCCAGGCATTACAAATTCCACTTAATGACTTTCTGAATTAAAATTGAATAAATAAATAAATAAATTTTTACTACTTTTCTAGTTAAAAAACACTGGATATTCGTGTATTGTCCAGAATAAATAGTCGAAAATCTGAATTTTCTTGGCTAAACCGTGACTAATACATGAAATTGGGAACTTTGGATGTCAATACTTTGGACTTTTGGTCTTTGTTTTTTCAATGACAGACTGGACCAAAGCATTGACCTTAGTGGTGCTTTCTTATAGGAACGATAAGTTGCCTAATAGCGGCAGCGATTCCCACGTGTCGGTTCTATTGACTCGAAAAGAATGTTAGGCTTTGTGGGGTTTGTTCCGCCCATTCAAGGACCCCTTCCACCGCTGGGAACCTGGAGAGACATTCTCCCGCGTTTTCTCTAGAGCGAAGACAGTTAACTTTTCGGCGGGCTTTTTCGATCGTCGTTCGGAGAGCCGGTTTCCCCACGAAGCACAAGGGAAATGGGGCTGGGAAAAAAAGAAAGAAACAAACAAAAACGAGCAGCTAATGTCTCATCAGTCCCTCCCTGGTGACCTTGGAGGCACGACTATTACTAGTGGCTCGTGACGGCCAAATTGTGGGCACCGAACACGTATTAAGCAAAAGCTTGCTATAAAAGAATGGCTGCCCGCTGTGAATGAAAGTTAGCGATTTCATTTTTACGCAATATGCATATAACTCTTTTCTGTTTCTTTATTTCTCCTTTATACTTTTCTTAGGCTTTGATATCTGGTATATGAAAATGTACGTCTTTGATTCCGACATTGTTTCCATACGACGGTTTATTAAATATTTGAAAACTTTTCATCTTGCTTGCACTGTATTTTTCATGGTTTTAGTAATATCATTTACATGCACTTGCATTGCCACAGTAATGAATATATTTTTCATTACTATTTGTATTAGAGTAAAATATTAAAAATAATGAAAAGACAGATGACTTAAGACGTTATCTTTTTACTATACTTTGAACTACAAGCCCGGATTTCTTATCATTTTCCCCCTTTCTAAATATTGATAAATCATGATTTTCTCATTCAACCCCCCCACAACAACATAGCTCTTTGTACACGAATATCCAGAGCCGGTCTTAGGCAGGGGTCCCCAAATCGAATAGAAAGTTTATTTTACGTTTACTTCTTTAAGGGACGTTCTTCATTGCTAAAATAGTGAAGCTGAGGGGAGGGATAAAAAAGTGTTTGCCCCAGAGCCCAGTTAGGCTAAGTCGGGCCCTGCGGATATTTCCTATCAGGCATCATTCGAAATTGTGCATCATTTTGAAGCGTTTTTTTTATTATTTATTAATTACTAGCTGCCTTTGGCGACCAGTCGGTTCGCCAATATTAATGCTGACTAAAGGGTTCAATCATTTTTTTTATATATATAACTTGGTCTCATAGTAAGTTTTTCAGTAAAATATTTTTAAGCTTCATATAATTCGATAGTCATATAATTCACTTATACTATTATGTAAGCCTTAAGCAGTCCTATCTTTGAACTCCGCATCTCTCACTGATTTTCTATCAGTGCAAGTAAAATTCAGTTTTCAATTAAAGTGGAAATGATGAAACTTCAATTAATGTAAAGACCTCTTTATTCAATCCAAGCATGTCTTTAAATAAAACTTAGAATTGAAAGCAGAGTAGTCCGACATGGAAGTTTTATGCTCACTACAAAAATTGAAACATTATAATTTTTTTATAATTTATAATTAAAAATTCATACAGAGTGGACAGAAAATGAAATATATTTTTTAATCGAAATTCAGCTTAAAAAAATTATATATGTGTGTATTTATTTTTTCGGAACAATATGCAAGTCTTTATGTTTAGTGAAATGTTTTGTATCGAATTTTTTTTACGAGTCATATGAAAAATTATGAGAAGCGTCTATTTTTAAATAAGTATTTTCTTGTATTGTATGTCGTTATGAAGCTGATTAATGGAACATCAAATTATAAAAGTTGTCGTCAAATATTATATTATATTGTCTTGTGATGTTTTTTCCTCCTTGATGTTATCACAAGACGTCACAATCGTATATCAAATCAAACGGTACTAAGAATTTGACGTGTTACGTGAGTTAAAACTAATCTTACATTATCATGCAGGATTAAATGATCAGTCAGCAAAATTTGCTTGTTTCTTGTATTTCTTTGAAATTCTAATTACATGCAAAAAATGTTTTGTAAACATTACAAAAACATTTATTTCGTTTTCTTTCTCTTTTTGATCGAATTAAAAGAAATCACTTTATTTTTTTAACACTATTTTTCCTTACATTAAAAAAAAAGAAAAAAGGTTAAAGTTTTTTTTTTTTTCAACATTGAAAAATAGATAGTCTGATTTATACTTCAAAATTTTTTTTCGCTCTTTACTCTAATTTTTTTTTCTTCTTCTTTTTCTCTTTCAAAGATCTGCGACTCCAGATGAAAGAGCAGTGTTCAAGTAAACTGATTAGCTTCGTTTAGCTTGCAAAAGGGGCAAAATGGAATGAGAAAAGGGAAAAGTGGAGGAGAAAAAACATGGTTAAAAGAAGGAGGGTAGGAAAAAGAACAAAATTCCATTTTGATTTAACGAGGCGGAACTTGGTTAAAACTTGCGGAGGAAAAAAGGTGTCAGAATGGCCGAGAATATTTTTAAGAGCAACATTGCTCTTTTCTGATGATATCTGAAAATAGGCTTCGCTATGGCGTTTATATCTTTTGTGCTTTTTTTCTGTAAAAAGCCGGTTTTGAAAATGAAACGTTGAAGTTTTCAACTTTATCATGCCATTAGATATTTACTAAATTTCCCCTGATTTTTTTAAATATTTATATTTAACATTTATGATGTGTTCAGGTTTTAGAATGTGATTAACAGAAAATTGTTTATTGCAAAAAATGTCTATAATTTTAAAATTCCTTTCAAAGCGTTGTATACTAACTACCTTATTACTCATGAAAAACACGTATTGAATTTTGCTTAAAACATGTTCTAGTTGATTTATAGAAAACGAAAAAATGATTTTTTATTGGCAATTGATTTATTTAAAAGAATATGCCTTATTATTACTTACAATCAATATTTAATTATATATTTCTTATATATTTAAATAACGGAATAGTAAGGAATGTTTTTAAGAGCTACATTGTAATTTTTTATTATAATCTCATTAAGGCTTTGTTATTATATTCATATTGTTTGGGTTTTTTAAGAATTGGTTTTGAAAATGAAAATGAATGACACATTTATTCAAATATAGCCGTTTTTTTCGTTGTCGAACGTGATGCCTTCAATCGCTCTTGAGTTCATAAACATAAGTTTTCTTCTTCGTATTTAAATTTTAGAGTTGATTCTTAACAAGTTCTGATACTTTTTTTGATTAATTTTGGGGGGTGGGGTGGAAATAGGATGTGTTCTTACTATTCTTTTCATTATAACGTTGTATTTAATAGTTCATAAAAGTGTCAATGCAACAGAAAATTATTAAGGTATAGACGAAAATAAAAATAATTCAAATACCCTTTGATACCATTTCGTTTATTAAATTTTTTAAATTTTAATTCGTGTGCGAAATATATTTTTCTTACAAAAATATTTGAGTAAAATTTTAAAAAATATATGTATCGTTTGAAAAAGATAAAGAACACAAAATGAACACGTTTTTTTCTCTCTCCATACAGTAAGGGGAAAAAATTACTTTTTTGAAAAAAAATTAAGTGTATAACACATTTTATACTTAATATTCTTCGTCATGTTTTTAAACTTATTAATCTTTTTATAAGAAAAAAATCAGGTGACAAATTATAAAAATTTTTCTGAGACTTGTTATAATAAATTCAAATTAATAAGTATTTTTAATAAGTTGTGCTTAACAGAAAAAGATATTGTTGTTTCATTAAAAAATTAAGAAAAACGTGAATAAACAAAATTTACAGATCTATTTTACCGTTTCTGTATCATATTTCATAACAAGTCATATTACAGTGCCATCTATTGGCAAATGAACGTAACTTATAATATCGTAAATGAAATATATTGATATTAATAAATTGTTGTAGTTTCGTAAAAAACACGGAATTAAAATTCTAAGTCGATCAAATTTCTTTAAATTCATTATAATTTTGAGATGAAAAGAAAAAATTGATACAAATAAAGGTCATAAATTCATTATTTCTAAACTGGATTAACTATACACTATTTTTATCCGTGAGTTTAATAATTCCTTGTAGAAATAATCGATTATAAATCTGCTAAATGATTTAATGCGTATGTAATATCTAAAATCGGCTATTTTATCTCTGTATTTGGTAAAAAAAAATCGTGAAAGAGTTGAAATGAGCTTAAGAAAATGACGAAATTATTTTGAGAAAAAAATATATAAAATTAACGCCGAATAATATTGCTATGCTGTCTAATAATACTGAAATTCTGTCAATCCTTTGTTGTGTGCACAAGAATGGCAGGACAACATCTGTGCATCTGAAAAATAATTTCAGAAATTTTCTAGAATGAGAGATTTCTTGTGGCGCTGATCTCTCTATTTCACTGCTGCAATTGATATTTCTCAAGATAATGAATTAAGAAATTATTTTTATAAAACAGCTTTACTTCCAAATAGTCTAAAATTTTGAAATACAATAATTTGAACTGTATTTTAGAATATTATTGGCCATCTTTCGTGCGAGTGGCATCTAATAAAAGAAAACGTTTTTTGTGTAGACTTGGGTTTTTAAGTAGATAAATTTCTGCAGGACAGCCTGTAAACTAAATAACAGCGAATCAAAAAATGCGAAGAATAACGAATCAACAAATCGAAAGTGAATTTGAATTTTTTTAAAAATGGCGAATATGTATTGCACAAATATCTGTACCACTTACTGGGGGATGTGACCTGAAAACCTGAGCTCAGGCGCCAAGCTCCGACAGAACAAATTCTTTTTTTTTTTTAACATTTCGATATTTTGCTTTGTTTCTAAGCAGTGATCAAATCTTGATGTTGTTCAATACAGAGAGCAGTCACAATTTATGCATTGCTTCCATATTGTTTATTTTCAGTCGTATTTTTTTCTTTCATTTTTTTCATTGTGTATTTTTGTTATTTTTGAATTATAATTAAAATAATAAAAAAAGATGACAATCAAATAAGACTATGAATGAGAATGCAAGCTTTTAAAGTAATTGTTGGGGGGAGTGGAGGCTGCAATTCTAATGGATGAACTTCCCAGACTTGTTTGCAAATTGAACTTTATCACTCTTGAGATCAATTAATTTTTTTATGTAATAAATCTACAATCTTTTTATATCTGTAACGCTCTATACATAAATAAATTCTTATTATCGTGCAATTAATCATAGTTAATATTATTTTATAGGCAGTTAATCATTATTACTTATTCTACAGTATTTCTGTTTTGCACACTTCATTATTTTATGAAGTTCACCTTTTTTCCTAATACTGAGCTTGTTTTATATCTGAATCCGTGTGAATTAGATTAATTTAGAATAATTCTATCTGCGATGAGAATTGTTCAGGGCAAATGGTGAAAAAATATATTAGTTAGAATGCATTTACCAACATCAATTTTTATTTGCAAATATGTGATTACAAAGATGGTTGCAAAGTTGTTGATAAACATTGAGTATTTTAAACATGCAGCAACGTATGAAACTCAGATCCAGTTCTGCAAGGCCAAACTATCCGGCTTGGAAATTAATTTCTACCACCCATATATATTCTTCCACTCACACAAAAACAATCATTTAAAAAGATTTTGACCTATACGAATGCGTTTAGGGATTTAAAAATAATTTTACATATACACGATAACATCACTAAGTAAAATAGTTTTCACATAGAAATACCTTCATTCTAAGATGTTCGATATTAATCGCATTAATTTGAATAAGAAATAAAATTAAGATCCATAATTTGTAATAGCAAATTTTAGCAAAGCGAATGACTGAATAATTAATTTCCTCTGAAAATTTAAAATGTTATATTCAATTCATTTTAATGCATTATCAATGCCAATTGTCGGCGTCCTGGTATGGAGGTAGCGTGTCCTCCTTGCGATTTGGGTGTCCCAGGTTCAAGTCCTAGCCAGGGCTTGCCTGTTTTTCTATGTTCTGAGAGGTGAGTGAATGTCCCCCCCCCCTGTAAAAAGGAGCTGTGCTAGCGAATGTGTTAAGTGTGCCATCTTCTTATGAGCTTGGAGTCAGACTTCTGCCCTCGGGTGCTCAGGGGTCCATACCCTCGGAGAGCCACTGCTCCCCTTGTTCCGTTGTAAAGCGGGCACGTCATCATCATCAATGCCAATTTATTAATGGATATCATCTTATCCACAAACTGGCTACATATATTTATATTGTAGTGATTATTTTCAGATACTAGATTTCAGTTCGTCGGTCCGGATTATCGTAATTGCACTTGAAATTTCATATTCTTTGCACGCTTAAAATAACCGATGGTCATATGATTATAACCAACAGCTAATAGTCATGTTATGATTCATTGACTGGCAATTCGATACACTGTTAGTTTGCTCATTGCCCTCGTTTTTAGATATCCTATAGAAAAGATAACAAGTTGGCCAAATTATTTATTTACTTGAACAACTTCTGGGCATAATTTGGCTAGATGTGGCAATTAAGGTCTCTCAAATAATCAATAAATAAAGTAAAAGGACCTGTGTAATGAAAGAAGATTCTAAAATTGAATTCTCTAGCTTTATACTTTCATCGGCTAAGACGTCTGATTTCTCTTTCGGACGTCTATAATAATTTTGACGCACGGGGTTTCTTTCGAATTGAAATTCCCACGGGGTGGCCCGCACTTCCTGCGATTACCGGCCACTTCATCACCGAAATCTGTCTCGAAAAGTTACAATCAATACGGGGGTGCAGGTCCCACGGCGGCCCACAGTTTCACGCTTCTGTGGTTCCCTCTATCCGGAAGGAGTCCGTTTTTATTCTCTTGATAATTATTTGAGAAAATTAATGATATGCATTCGCTTGCAGCTCCTTTTGTATGCAAAAATAGCCGCCCGAGGCACTTCTGGTCAGTCTGCCGAAATTTGTTCGGTTACAGTTGAGAATACGTTATCCGAGATAAGAAAGTTGTGAAAATAATGAAGTTCGTTATTTTATGTAAGTTTTTTTCTCACTGATTTTAGATTTTATGAAAAATGCTTCCAAATGTAAATATGGTTTTTTTTAATATGGCGTAGGTGAGAAAAAATAATTGTCGTCAGATGAAAGCTGCTTCCCACAAAGCTCCGCCTTATTTAAGAAATTTAGAGGATTTCATTTCACTGTCGAAAAAAACTATCTTTGTGAAAAACATTTAGAATTATTATTATTAGTTATTTTGTTATCCCAAACATTTTATTTAAATAAACAATGGCGTTTTTAAAGAAACGACTGATAGAAGGCTATTTTTTTCAGACTGTTAATTTTTTGAAAACTTCTTTTAAAGAAATATTAAGCCTCCATAAGTAATATTATTTCTAAGAAAGGAAAAAAAAAACACATCAAATTCAGGCTTCAAGTGAAAAAAAATACATATATAAGGGGGGAAAACACAATTCTTCGTATGGTGCTTGTATAATATATTTAATATTAAAAGAAAATCCTCTGACTTGTTTCTGAATCATTACAATGCTCATTAACAACTGTAAACAGAATCATTAATACTAAATTAATTATTGAAAACGGAAATGGAGATTTAAAATTCGTTATCTTTCTTCGCGATTATTGCTGAAAGCAGAATATTTTGCAGAATTTCTTTATGAAAAACATTTATTGAGAGAAAAATGCTGTGACAAATTGATGAAATTTAAATCTATTTTTATATTATTACTGAGAAAAAAAACATCAGCCTAATATCACTCAAATAGAATAAAAAATTCTTAAAAACATGGATAGAAAAAAATAAAATAATCTAAAAACGGTTTGCATATTTCTTGAATAATATATTTAATATTAAGAGAAAATTATCCAACTTTTTACGAAATCCTTAAAATTCTCTATAAAAACTGTAAACCGAATTATTAGTACTAATTTGAATCTAAAAAAAAGGGGGAAACATTTAGGGTTCATCATCTTTCTTCGGGAAACATTACTACAGAAGAATACCTTGCGGAATTTCTTATAATGAAAATAATTTATTGGGAGAAAATGGCTGTGGCATTTCAGGAAACTTCGGTCTGTATGATTACAAGGACAAAAAAGGACCAGTCTAATATCTTCAAATAGAGAAAAAAAATGTTAAAACATGGCTAGGAAAAAAATCAAAAGGGAATTGTAATTTTTACTAATATTTAAAATAATAGAAAAATAAGAGTTAACAGAAAAGGGGCAAATGTTAAAATCAACTCCAAATACTAAAGGAACATATTTTATCCTCAGTCTTCAAATATGAAATATCATCCTTTACCCACAATTCCATCGATCAGGAGGATTGTATCGAGACGAAGCAAGCAGCCAAACGTCAGAATCCACCGTTAATCTCCTGGAAAAAGTAAAACGAGAAATAAGTATTCACAGATATTTTTGCTTAATCTTCTGATATATCGCCCATAGATTTTGGCTCTTTTGGACTTTAAAAGATCGCATTACCCAAATATTAATCTACAAATCTTCGAGATTTTTTTCAAAAATATTCAAGAGAAAGATCCAAAATATCTCGTCCAGCACTTTGAAAAGAATGAGTGACATGGAAGTTGCGAATACAAATATATTATGAAAAATAAGAGTTATTAAACTGAACAATTAAAACACAAATGAACTCTGGAAAATATTTTTATAAATACTATAAAAACCGTTTAAAAATTGTGCGAGTATTTTTTGTGAAAAGAAATGCATTTGTCCGAAACATACAATATCGAGATTCCTTTAAATAATATTGATAACCATTTTAAACTATTATGATACAGAAATTTTAAAAAATTATATATTGTATCCGTTATGTGTCGATGAAAGTTGTTCAAATACCGGTAAATGCTCGTTAAGTGAAATCCGCTGACTGTAGATATGTAGATGTAGATGTGTATTCCGCAGATTGTAGATCTGTCATTTTAAGGGAAATCTTCAAATTCACTCTCGTGTAGGCTCATGCGGTAATTTTAGAATAAAATGGTCTCAATTTTTGGGCAAAACTGTTAATTTCTTTTGCATAAAACTGTGAATTCGTTTTAAATTTTGGATTATGTCCGTTTGGATTATGTCCGTTGACTGGAAAATGTATTTTTTCCCACTTCACAGTAATACTAGTTTCTTTTCTGAATTAACCCAAAATGTGTTCTACATTAGAAAGGATACTAGACAATCTTAGAGGAAACATGTTTTGAATGGTTAGTGTAACTATTCAAATCATGTTTACAGATTTATTTTACTAAGTTATTCGGGTTTTAAAACTGTCAGAAATATATCGAAAATGTATAAATGTATGAAATATATCATAAACTTTTCTCACACTATGTGTATCCGATATGAAACAACTTCACGATTCTAGCGTCTTTCGAGTAAATATCTTTATCACTATCTCGATGTCTAAATTAAGCAGAAACTGAAAATCTATTCATTAATAAATAAAAAAATTTAAAAATCGTTTTTCTAATATTAGAAACATTTCAGTATTTAAAATTCCATTTTTCAGAGACGCTTACAGTTGTAACCGTTCATCAAAAGAAATGAGAAACATGTATGACTCGTAAATAAACGAATGAAGTATTAAGCGTTTAGAAAAGAAAATTCAAAATACGTTTACCAGTGGACGTATTATTGTGAAAATCCGTAAAACACATGTTCTTCGCAACGTTATGCAGTAATAACAATTACCAAACACAAACAATTGGGCAGAATTTGTTATGCGCACTGGCACTGGCCTCTAAACTTGAAGTTCTGCCTTTATTGAATAACATACATCCTTGCCAATTTTACGTAAACGGACATTTTTCTTCAATAATTTGCAGAAATTAAACTTGTTTCTTCTTTTAAATTTCATTATCAAATTTTGGATGCGATATTATCAATCCTTTGACGTGACTGGAGTTATTCGAAGACTCTTAAAAAATTTCTTAAGACAAGTGTTGCACGATCGATTTTGATAAACCAAATTAACTAACAAAATGTTATTCCTAAGTTCAAAGTCCTTGTGAGTAGCAAGAACAATCAAAACAAGGCATCCACGAATGCTTCCAACAACAATATCAATCAATCAATATGCAAAATAAAGTGAAAATAAATGAATAAATAAAAATTAGCATGTGTATTCTGGGTATCCATGGTGATGGCACTCTAGTGGCCGTATTTTGAACTAATTTTTGAATTCACTGACTGTTTCCCTCCTAATTTATGGTTATTCGCACTTTCTGACGAAAGGCTATTTCTGTAAGTCAAGGGTTTCTCAGCCCATGTTGTATGCACTATTAGTCATGCGTTACATTGTTTTGGGTGTTGTGGTTTTTATACAAAAACCTTTAATGAACATTCAGATTGAATGAAAAATGGCGTTCATTTTAACTATTATATTAATATTTATTATTCAAAAAAATATATTTTCCCCCATTGTCTTGCAATCCTACCACCCAACTTTTGAATTGAAGAATAGGGCAGCAACCATAATGGCATATGCTAAGGCACTGTATAAAACCCACCAAAAAGGGACCATTTAATGAAAGTAAATCTTATAATTTTGTTTAATAGAAACCTAAACAATTTTTCTCTACTTCGTAAATATGAATGTACCAAAGTAATAACATTTATTAATGCCTTTCATCAAATCATGTTTTTGAGAGACTTTTTTTTCAGCTTTAATCCAAAATAAATATAAAAGTGACCCAAAATTAAAATAAGATTTGAATGAGATAATTTAGAGTTAGTAGAAATAGAACGTTATCTCAGAACAAGTGTTAACGCCAAGATAAATTAAATAAAAAAAATCCAGTTTTTTCTTGAAATTGTTTTATTTTTATTGAATCATGAAGTACATAGAATAGAGTTATGTATGAAATAACACATAGGACAAATAGATTTCACCATTTCCATTTTCCATGACCATTTTGCATAAATGTAGATGAATTTCGTTGACCCATTGCTGAATTTAATTCTTCAGTGCACGCTTACTTGTGGGTTTGTTGGCATAGACCTTTGATCTCATGTAATACCATAAATAGAAACAATTATTAAAATTAACCACAAAATTAAATTAAATCAGAAGATGAATGAGGACAATTCTCAAATTTTTGAACTGTGGTAGGCAGACTTTCATAATTTTTGAAATATGGTTTAACGCGTTGTTCTATCCTGTATCACTCCATTTTTACTCATCTTAAACTACCAGCTGTCATAGTTTTTTTAAAAATAGAAATGCTGACACTTGACTGCACAAATGGTGACAAATTCAAATTTTGCTTTAATTTTAAGACATCCTTTAAGTTACAGCTATTATTATTAAACTTGAGTTTGAATTCGATTTAAAACTACCGTGCAGAAATTATTTGCAATGAAATAGTCTCAGTAATAGTGATTGACTCTTAGTCAATGAATCGTTATCTGTAATAAATTAAGATATATACAATTTAGCAATAGTATCATCTATTTACTATAGTTTATAATGTAAAAATTTTTTACGAATTTAATTAAATAAAGATAGCTTACTATTATCAATTTTCTTTTTAGAATGCGCCGATTTGGAATTGAAAAAGGCTATTATGACTTTTTTTTTCTAATTTTTATTCATGGATAGTAAAATGTAGAAGAACTTAGAATTCTTGCTGGCAGTATTACTAATTAAGGAAATTTTAACTCTTGATACATTGTATTTTAAAATTTTGATTACAAATTCCTCAGCATTACTTACTGATTAATTCTACAAACCTTAACACACCGTCTCAACATAATCCAACACAACATACCAATGGGAAATTCTGTAATATCCCTATTCAACCCGTGCGACAGACAGAACAATGCATCTGGAATTTTTTTGTTTAAAGATTCGATACCCATCTCCCGGTCTCCGGTATGCATGGGCAAGGCGTTAATCGCTTTTCCGGACCAGCTGTTGGAAAGGGATCGGTTTTATCGATCCAGGGATCGAACACACACTCCGCCTGTCCAAACACGCTCATGAAAGCACATTTCAAACGGAAGGTGGCATCACGGCTGGAGGATTGGAAGGATTCTTGTTAAGGAGCTGCTTTTTCAAAAGGGGAAGGGGGTTAGCTGCCAACTTTTTGGTCTGTTGTGGCACGAATCGGTGGTTGTAAGGTGGAACAAACTTTTTGCTTTTGAGACCCCCTTCCTTATTCGATCGAAAAGTTTTCTCTAATGCATTTTCAAGAGAAAAATATTTTCCAGCGACTCGAGGTATATTCTACAAGCCGATCACCGAATGTTTCCACGATTACGAAATATTGGCATGAAATAACCATTGAAGATAGCAATGCAAAGTTTTTGCCATTCTATCAGTTGTGGAACTGATTATTGTATCATTTGTGATTTCCAATTAGAAGACCACAACGATCGATTGAATGGTACATTTTTCCTATCTGCCAAAGAAATGAATTTGTAAAAAATATATAAATTTTGTTGGTGTTAATACATTGGAATAATATTGCCCTTAATCAAGCATAATTGGTCCAGTTCCTGTAGACTTTATTACGGTCACTTGGTTATTAGAATATTTATGAAACTGAACATCTGCTTCTATAATATTGTGTACAGATGTGAATGCCGGGAAATCTGGAATTATATTAAATAAATGAAAAAAAAACAATACATATGTATTTTTATTTATTATTAATAAATAATTTAAAAAATCCTAAAATTTTCAGCAAGTTAAAAATATTCCAAAATGTGAAATTAAATTGAACATATTATTAAAAATGGGTTTCACGGTATGCATAATCTTGTTCGTAAATGCACTACCACAGATACACGCACGCACGCACGCAAGCACGCACATAGACACTCGTGCGCATACACATATGCGCGCACATATATACGCACCACACTGTGTGTGTGTCGCTATTTCTATTCAATGCGAAGATGTAATTATGAATTTTTACCTCATCATCTCTTGATAATCAAGCATTGAAGGCTATGGCAACAAAAGTTGTGCTTACAAGAAATGGTGGATAACTTACGATGAGAATTCGAATTGCGCCTTGAAATTTCCCTTACTACAAAAGCAGATCAAAATATATGCTAAACTAATTACAAATTAAGCTAAATACTTACTACTAAATGCTTACTAATTACAAATTAAGTTAAATACCTTAGTTACAAATTAAGCTAAGGTATTTACAAAAAGAAAATATGTTTTCGAATATATTTTTTCTGCTCAATAAATGTTCTTAATGAAGGAAAACTTAAAATTTAATATATATACTATTGAGAAGTAAGCAAGAAAAATAAAGGAAATAAATGCAATCATACTTTCATATATGTTTTTGAAAAAACTGATTTCATTGAAATTTTTGCATTAAATTTATTATTTAAAATCTGACCCAATTATTTTATCCATGATGTAAGTTGGAGTATCCATAGTTTAGGATTAGAAACATTAAGCATGTAGATGCCAAAAAAAAAAAAAAAATCACGATGTCTTTCACGTTTAATTATCGAACAGACCGTGCTTTGCGATGTAGTAAACGGTATAAATATCTGGTAATTCTTCATGTAATCCAAAAGAGCATGCAAAGATGTTGCTATCGTGAACATTCCCATAGCCAGTACGAAGATTTTTATTACTACTCTCCCCCATTAGTTTCCTTTTTGGTATATACAACATTTGTCACTTTCAATCCTCAGTACATAAATCAATTGCAATCAAGAAGCGAAAATATTTTCTTAATTTCCGTAACCAGAGTTTTGCCGACATCCCCGTGATCTAGGAGTCCCAGTTCAGGCATGGTTGCTCTTCATTTGTTCTATCTGTGAGATGTATGAATGTGCCGCGTGTAAAAAGAGGCTGTGCAAACGAATTTGATTAATGAGTAGCTAAGATATTCTTTTGGTCCTAGTTGGCGTTGATACCAAAACAATAAGTTCACTCCCGGCTTAATATTGCTGCGTCAACGAGCTTATCCGCGGCAAGTGTCATCAGAAACAACAACGACCAGAGCTTTTTGGCTAATTTATTAGGGGGGGTTCGAAATGGGTGGGTTTATCGTTCAAAATTTGATTCCACCATATGTACCCCTCTCAGTTGGTTTAGCGCATCAAATTCATTGTTTATATTCTAAGATTCTCCATGTTCAACAAAGATGATTGGGGAAGGGGTACCCAGTCAAGCACTGTTTTGAGGTCCCTTTTCAAAATTATGTTATCTGTCTTAAAATAGCTCAAAACGAGCGGTTAATACTATACCAGAAATAGCACCATGTTAATGTCATGCAAAAACAATCAGGAAGATGCCGATGTTCCCAATTTGGTGTCATGCGAATTTTTATTTATTTTAGGAGTCTTTTCATTTTAAATATTTACTATTAATTATTATTTATATTATACAAATTATTAATTAATTGTTTCATGAAAAAGAAAATTATCTCTCAAAAAATCGTCGACGTAAAAGTCTTATTGGCTCCAAATCAATGAATTCTGATCAGAGGGTTGGACGGTATAGTGTTACTATCATTTAACTTAACCGTAACTTTTAAACTACGAATGCAAACTCCAAATAATGTTGCATGAAATATCTATGAAATATTTATTGGTTTTATTTTCGCAATCAAAAATAACAAGTATCATAAATTAATATAGCTCATGATTTTTTATTTATTTTAATTATTAATTTGTTTTGTTTTTCTGTGTTTTTTTAGGGTTCCGAATTGTTTGTTCTTTCAACGAAGAAGCTTTGGTGAGTTTGGACTTCACGCATTCATTTTATTCGATTTGTTTAGTGTAAAGAAGGAATATTAGAATCGAATTTTTTCGCTCTTCTTAATGTGCTATTGAAATTTTGCATATTTTTTGCATTTGTTTTTTGTTTGAAAATGCACGATTTTACTGTTTGAGAAATTTATTAATTATAAAATTAATGTAATTAAGTTTTGATTTAACACTCGTAGTTTCATCTGATGGATATAACTGAGAAAATTTGATTCCCCCCTCATAATAATGAATTAATTGTAAACTAAAAGTTAAAATTTTTAAAGAAAACTGGTTTTTAGTGCCCTATATTAAAAAAGTTTCTTAATTATTTAAAAGAAATTTAGATAAAAAAAATTCTATAAATTTAATATTTTTATTTTCTAACTTTTAAAATAATCATTAATTTAAACATTACTAAATTTTTATGAAAAAAAACTAAATTATTACAATTAAAAAATACCCGTTTAAATGCAATATTTTCTTATTTTTAAAATTAAGAAGGACGGAGGAAAAAACTAAAGATTTCTTTGTAGTGCGACGCCATAATTTCTTATTGTTGTACTATCAAAACAATTTAAACGCTAGCAACATTTTGTAAGGAATTAGAATCTCAAATTACACATATAATTCTTGTAATTTAACATGAATTCCATTTAAAGTGAGACAGTATGGTATATTAATCTTCATTTGCATGTTTGCTTTGGTTTAAATTGCGTTTTTATGCATGGCAATTTCTTTACAACTTAATTATTTTAACCTATGTGTCCTGATTACCTTTTGGTTTTTAAAATGTACTTTTAGGATCTCGTTCGCTTTTCTAATTTTATAAATATTGTGAAACATAAAAATTATAATTTTACATTTAATAAAAATTATAATTAAAAACTGGCCGAAATAGGGTGCAGTTTAATTGAATATTGGTTGATTCGTTTTATTGATTTGTTTTGTACTTATTGACTAATATATTCTGAGAATTATTTATGACAAATGTATTTCAAGAATAACTCATGACAAATATTCTAAAAATAACTCATGACAAATGTATTTGAAGAATAACTCAGGACAAGTGTATTTGAAGAATAACTCAGGGCAAATAAATGTATTTGAAGAATAACTCAGGGCAAATGTATTTGAAGAATAACTCCTGACAATGTATTTCAAGAATAACTCAAGACAAATGTATTTGAAGAATAAGTCGTAACAATGTATTTGAAGAATAACTCATAACAATGTATTTGAAGAATAACTCATAACAATATATTTCAAGAATAACTCAGGCCAAATATATTCTAAGAATAGCTCAGGACAAATATATTCTAAGAATAACTCAGGACAAATATATTTTAATAACTAAAAATAAATATATTCTAAGAATAACGCAGTACAAATATATTTTAATAGCTAAAAATAAGTTTATTCCAAGAATAACTATTGACGAATAGATTCCAAGAAAACTGACATGATTTATTTTCCTAATAATATAAAACAGTCTGGTTCATAATGATTTTTCCAGTGCAATAATGATTAATGCTCATAATGATTTTTTGTAAAAATTTATATATTTAAAAAGAGACCGAGATTTTACGTCTAGATTTTTAAAGATCCACTCGCCAAATATTGACAAATTGTGAATTCTATAAAAATACAAATTTTAAAATTATGCCGTTTAAGATTGTAATTTATTTTTTGATCGTTCTATCCCTGTCTCTTCTGAATCATGCATCTACTTATAAACTCGATGATCCGAACTCTAATAATTTGAAACTGAGTTTTAGTTTCACTTAAAAATGCATACCATTTATATGATTGCACTTCAAATAATCATGTTACTCAACTCGATTTAGGAATAAACAATATTTCAGGATGCTATTTTTAATCGGTAGATTTTAATCACAAAATGAAAAAAAAATGATTTAATAATAAATAAGGATTTAAAATTCGAAATTTTTTAAACTAATTTTCAAAATAATTTTTTCGATAAAGGCTGAAGAAACTGAAAGGAGATGAGTACTATTTGTGATCGATGTTTGTGCGAAATTATTATTTAAATTTTAAATGCTCTTATTTATTTTTTTCATTTTTTAAAAAAAGAGAATTTTCAAATCGTGTTTTCTGTTTGATTAAATAATGATATCCAGCCCGCCGTAAACTACAAAATATTTACATAGTTAGTAACATCCTTTTTGGATATTTCTAAGAATTTTTGGAAATATGACCATGAGTTTGATTCATTCCTGTTAGTATTAAATAATTTTTATAATCTTTTTTGAGTTTTATAATAAATCATAATGGACACATTTTTCTCTCTCATTAAAAAAAAAATTATGCGTTTCTGTGCTAGAGGATAGAAATTTCGTGTTTTCATCGAAAATGAAAGATATTACTCTATTTTGAAATTTCCTGATCTGAAATATCCTTAAGCTTTTGCGGATCGATGTCGAGTGTGACTCGACATTCAAGACTGTGCATCTTTTGACGTTTTATTTATTTATTCTTCAAATTTAATTGTAAAAAACGCCTACATAATGTTTAAGCGATGTAGATTAATTTTTCTAAGAAATTCGACTTAAAAGAATTATATAAATTTATTTTTCAAAGCAATAAACAAATCTTTGTATTAGGTAAATAATTTTACATCTAATTATTTTTCGGACTGCAAAGGGTTAATCATTTCGTAATAAATTTAATTTCGTTTCATTACCAGCAGCGTTTTTTTGAGTTAGAGAAGTAATAAATCTTTTAATGTGGAAAATAAATTAAATAAAAAATATTCTGCTTTTAAATACATTAATGATATGCATCTTTTAGAACGCTTTTATTATGTTTATTTGTATCTAAATTCGTGTCATGCTCTGTGAAGCAATTTAACTGGCATCATTATTGCTTCTGCTGTATTGAAAGTAGGAAGTAATAATTCTTCAAACCATTATCCGTTGTTGTCTTTTTTCATTCGTAGATTATTGAATAATGATTATCAAATACAGGGGTGGGGTGGGGTGGGGTGGGGTGGAATTGGAAATATTTGTGCTCAGCCGTCTCTCACTGTCTGTTTATGTCTGCAATGGATAGTTAGTTCCATTATAGTAAGATTCAAATTTGATCTTTATTGAACCTTATACTAGTATATCCTTCTTAATGAAGTTAAATTAAATAATTAATGGAAAAGTTGTAAAAGGAATAATTACAATTAGCTGCAAAACCAAATATGGCAGATTTTCGCTGTTGGCTCATATCATTAAAAAAAAATTAAAAAATGAAAGGTTTGGGGAATATTATTAATCGTCATATTTTGTGCTTGGACCCATTTAAAGTTCATTCGTTATGAAATTATTAATATTTTCTCTATATCATTTTGGAAAAATGAAAAAATTTAATAATTATATTAATTGAAATATTTTGAGCTTAGGTCCGTTAAGATTGCATTTTCTATGAATTTTTTAACATTTTCACTTGTGTCTCTTATCATTTGGAAAAATGAATGGTGTGTTGTAAACAGATAGTTGCTAGATTAATATTTGATAATTAAAAATAACAAATAATGCGAATAAATTTTTTTAATCTGTTACTGAATTGTTGGCCTATATTATCCTGGATCTGCTGATAAAGTAATCGATGGGAATGCAGTCAAATTTTAAGTAACCCTTTGCACACGTATGGTGACTCTCGCTCACCATTCAAGACGGTGCATCATTTTGACGTTTTATTTATTTCTCAATTTTGATTGTTAAAAACACCTATAAAATGGTAAAAAGGTATAAATGAATTTTTCAAACAAATTCGACTTAAAAGAATTAAGTTTATTTAATTTTGGAAGCTATAAATAGATCTTTGTATTGTTCCGAGTTAAAAGGTTTAATTGTTAAGATTGATAGTTGAATTGGTCACACGGATTTCAAGTGATGCTTTCAACATTAATCTGTGGCAAATATTGACTTATAAACTTCATGTTTTAAATGCTTCCCTCAAATGAAATAAAATCGATGGGATTAAGATCCGGTGAATGTCGAAAGAATTCAATGCTACTTCTTCGATTCAACCATTCGTTTGCCGAAATTCCATCCATCCTTCATGTCTCGAGAGTAACGCAGAGGTGCTCTGTCTTGCTGGAATAACCGTCCTTCATTCTGCAACATTCCTTGAATACTTGTTGTAACGCACTTTTGTCGAAGGTCAATCAATCAGAATAATCTGAAAGGAGAAAGATCCAATTCATCTGCGCAATGACATTGTGCAATACTTAGCGTATTATCATGACGTTCCGTGTCAAATGAACATTATCTGTTATCCAGTAATTGTAACAGTTGAATGAACCATTATGTATACAAAATAGGGTTTTAATTATGAAAATGAAAAATTATTTTATTAATTATTAAGAATTATAAAATGTATGCTAACCTATACGAGGATTAGTATTTTAAAAACATTATATAGTCACGAAGACTGAATTAAAGACATGGATAGCTAGAAACAATTGCGTTTATTAGCACCCATCAACTCGCCGGAGAACAGAATGAAGAACTCGGCTTTTATACATCCGGAGAACATTCGAGAATCATCTCGCTCGAATGGTAAAGAATGTTCTAGAATCTTCTTGATTTTAGAGAAATAATAAGAACTATTTTAAATCAAAAATCTAGTTTTTGGATAAAATGCGCTGGCCGGAATCGAACCAGGGACCAACGGGTTCAAAGTCCAATGCTCTGCCAACTGAGCCTTGGTGAATCATAACATTCTTTCTTTTTGAGGCAATGTTATTTATGAAATATTGACATTACTGGTTATGTAATAGTTCTTCAAAATATATATTCCCCCTTTTTACGTTATGTATACATGTATAGCAAATTGATACCTGAGTTCAAACGACATTCTGTTTTATTTATATAAAAATTGTATAATTGACTCAATATATTCCTCTTGAAAAATTTACAAACCGATTTTTTATAGGAATAATGTCGAACTGTAACTGTGATCTACACGAAAAACGGCAAATATTTCTTGGAAAAGACTTTTAGATAAAGTTTTTTTTGAAAATATTCTTAATATATATCTTTTCGAGAAATTATGATAACTAAAGATAATTGAATCGCAGAGTTTAAAAATAACTGCATGAACAGGTTGAATACTATTTTAGATTCCTTTAAAAACAGCTCAATGCACAATGCATATTTCAAACTTGCTTTATAAATGTAGTCGTATATACTTATTAATCATGTTAGTTACTTTCTTATGATGTGTAGCGACTATTTATAACTTTGAGGAGCGTGAGTTATGAATAATATATTCAACAAGCGCTAACTTCAAACGTGTGTTTTATTCTAAATTTAAATATTCTTTGAAGCGGAGTTTATTTTGAATTTTTACTCTAAATTTAAACTTCCGTAGAAAAGTTTTTAATACTACGTTGAATTACCATTTTGTCATATGATATATTCTATTAATGAAAACTGTGATGTTCAATAAATGCCTTTCTAGATCTCCAAGGAAACATTAAACGTTTGATCTCTTTAAAAACCTTTCAAGTTGTTCGGCAGCAATTTCCTAATTAAGACCTAATATATTAGAAAACCTAAAGAGAACTGATATTATTTGTCCTGTTTAGTTTTTCCCCTAACTGTCGGGGGTTACAGATATTTTTTCAATGTAAAATTATAGATTTTATGTACTTAAAATGATAGAGTAAACGATAATTCAGTTACTGCTTACACTTAAGGATATATTTTTGTCATTTCCTTCTTTGATTGATGAACTATTTTTCTGTGTCCATGAAAGTTAATGTTAGTAGCTGTTTGCAACACTTTAATATTTTTTAAATTTAAATTTTTATTTTTGAAGAATTACCTTAACTTTATTAAATAGAGATGTTAATTTAAAATAAGAAATCGAAAACAAACTGGAAGATGACGTCATTTCATAGAAACGACAAACAAAAAGCAATGGATAGTAACTTTAATTAAATATTTCAAAAAATACTGGCAAAACAAACCTCAAGTGTCATGGGTGAGAACAAATATTTCTTGCATACGTTATTTCGGAGACACCAAAATCTCCTAACCAAAACATCATGTTCTTACATAATAAAAAATTAAACTATACACTATTCAATTCAAAGATTTAAATTCCTTATAAGAAATAAAAAAAGATGAAATATCATTAGTAATTAAAATTTGTTAGAAGTAAAAAAAATTATATACATATATTCGATCACATAAAACCCATTTTTGATACTAATAAATTTTATATCTAAATTAATCCAATGAATCATACACAAATAATAGGAAATATACCATTGTATAAACTAATATATAATTAATTTCACTAAAAAATAATGATTTTTATTATGTAAGAACATGATGTTGTTTAGGTTAGGAGATTTTGGTGTCTCCGAAATAGCGTAGGCAAGAAATATTTGTTTTTTAATTGGTAAATAGAGAGTCATCTGACCCATGACATTTGATGTTTGTTTTGCCAGTATTGTTTGAAATATTTAATTAAAGTTACAATCGATTGCTTTTTGTTTGTCGTTTCTATGAAATGACGTCATCTTCCAGATTTTTTACGATTTCTTATTTTTAAATAAATAATCTCGCCCTTGGAAAATTATCGTGTTTTTTTAAAATTCTTTTTCAGTTTTAACTATCGCAATTTTGTAAAATGCAACTTATATTTATTCTTTAATGATATTATAAACGCATTCTTACTAATTGTCAAAACACTGTAAATATTAGAATATACTTTTATTATCAATCTGCATTACTTTGATTGGATTTTACCACATATACAATAGTTCCCATAATAATGAACTTTTCGTCGAAATTACTGGGGTTTTTTTTGTCGAGCTCCAAAACTTAGTTTGCCAGCTAGAAAAATTGAAAATCATTAGAGAGAGGTCTTATAATTTTTTAAAATCGTTTTAAACCATTTAATGACTTAAATTAATTAAGGCAAATAATCACTTAACAATGTTTTCATGTGATAACATGAAATTTGCGATCGTCTATTTCATTAATTTTCTAAAATATTTTACTTGAAGAAAATAAATTAAAATTTTTTTAAAGGTTTTGAAAATCATTTTTCTTTCTTGTGAACAAATGTTTGCTGAAAATGGATTGAGCATTAATTAATATATTAGAGTGATAAATATCATATGTTTTTCAACATATATAACCTATAACCACTTAAAGAACTCTGGTAGAATTGACATAATAAGCATTACTACGGATTTGAGGTTGTTAGTATCGCCACTCTTTCACAATATTTCACATTCTTGAGGAAATAGATGAAAAAAAAAAGCTGTAATTGTCAATGACATGAAGAAAGTTAATTTTATTTCTTGATTCTTTATGGAAAAAAAATTTCTCTTAGAAAAGGAAATTGCTGAAATTGAATGTTAAGTTAATGCACTTACTTGTTCTTCAAGCCAGAAACTTTTCCCCGCCAACAAAATTAATTAGTTGGGAAAAGTTATTAGTGAAGAAATTGAAGAAAGAATTTGAAGAAAATTCTCTTTCACTTGCATATTTAATAAAATTTGCATGATTTTTGTATTAAAATTTCTATTGCTTATGTTCCTTATCCTTTTTTTTTCGAGAAACTGAACTTTTTACGAAACATCAACACAAGTTCCCCGCCTTTAATACCAGTAGTGTTATTAAATTATTTAATAAATGCTATGAAAGTCTTTAATAAGTTTTTTTAAACGAACGGAACCTGCACAGAAAAGTCATTTAAAATTACTTAGTTTCAATATCAGTGAAAAATACTCTGTAAATTTTGTTAATATTTTGTGTTTATATTTCTATAAGATTAGAAATATAATGGCCAATGTCATTGAACTCAAAATCTTATAATAAAAATTCTGTGAAGGTCAGTTCTTATTTTTTCTCTAAAGGTGTTTAAGAAATTCTTAAAAAATGCTCATTTTTTTAAAGTTCAAATTAGTCTGTGCATCCTAATAAAAAAAGTTAATAAGCTGATATTATCCGTAAATTGATTGATTGATATGGTGTCTACTTATTTGTCTACTTATTTACTGAACGCGCATACGTTTAGGATTAATGAAAAATGTTAAATAAACTTGTAGCGTTAGCCTTATAAGCCAGATAACATCTACGATACCGAAGTCGACTTTTGGTATAGTGGCTGTATTACTCGGCTACATACCCAAGCGTCGCAGGTTCGTACCGCGACCTTCAATCGCTACACTGGTGACCCGGACGTGATACTCAGGCATCGAAAATGGTTGATAATGGCGAAAACGAAAGTGACGCTGCAACATTGATTGCTCGAGTCATCATTAAAGTCCCAGCGTTTTGGAAACCGGACCCAAAGATATGGATTCTCCAATTGGAATCTCAGTTTCGAAATGCTGCATTTACGACAGAACAAACGAAATACGATTATGTCGTGAGTTCCATTGACGATGAATTATTATCCCAAGTTTCGGACATTCTGACCCACCCTCCAAGGAGCGACAAGTACGTGGCTATTAAAGACAGACCTATCTCTATCTTTGCTGGAATTGAAACGCTACATTGGTGACCTTGACAACGCAGCCTTCTGCAACAGTCGTGGCGTCAGCAAAATCGTCAGACTCACTTGATGAAAGCAAAAATAAAAAAAAAAAACACTCCGTCAGACCCATAGACGTGCAATCAGCAACTCGCCATAACGCTTGGCGCAATACAAAATCGTTCGCTTCTTCGCCGACTCACTGGTGGGGAAGTACTGTAGCGTTAGCCTTACAGGCCAGATAACATCTACGATACCGAAGTCGACTTTTCGTATAGTAGCTATGTTACTCGGCTGCTGGACCTAGCGTCGCAGGTTCATACCGCGACCTTCAACCGCTACATGCTGATACATTCATTAAAACGTTTCATGCAAAAATATCATTCCCACAAATTGTATAATATACCAACAGTGGTGCATAAATCATAGTTTAGTCATATTAACGTCCTGTTGTAAAGCAACACTATGGCTATTTTGGGATGGCCCTTATAATTTTGAACCGCAGCCATATGACGAGGACGACACCCGAGCTGGCACTCCAGAGTCCGCACCACATCATACCAACTGATGGATTTAACATCCAACAGACCCCTTTACAAGACGGTTCTTCGGTGGAATCAGGTTTCGAACCTAAGAAAATCGTAGTTGAGAACCAGTCCAATAATGTTAAAATTTACAATGACGATCCATCAAGTACTTCTCCTAAATAAAACGGTCATCACTTGCTCTCTTTACAATGTTGCAAATGTCGTTTAATATCTTAAACGGCTGGGCATTTGTGGGGAAAAAATGTGAAAAATATCTTCTTTTTTTCCCTCCGTGCGATCAGCTCACAAAAAAGTTATCCGTCGCGAACAGGTAATCCGAGTGATGGCACTGGCATCCACTGCTAGTCCCTGCAGCTTATCACATAAAACGTGATTATTAGCGCATCGGATCCCTCGAGCCGTTTTTCCGAAAGATATAACGCTAAGAAGTCGGAAATAGCTTAGCCGTGTGTAAAACAACGAATCTCAAAGGAGACTCCATCTATACTTCAAAATAAAATATTACTGAAGAAAAACGTTGCTGGTTTATGGCTTTCTTTTTTTCCCCGGCTTTGCTATCTGGGATTTCAACCAGTCGATATTTCTTTCTCCGTATTGTTTCTCTCGCTATTTCTTTCCCCTGGTCGTCTCTGCTGAGGCTTTTCTTTTTCTATCTATCCGTGTAGGCTCGTTCATTGAAAGTTGTGACGCAATTCTTGTAAATTCTGTTAGAAAATGCAAATCTTGTAGTTTCCGTTCTGAATAATAAAATACAAAATCTGAATGTATCTGCCCTTTTAACTTTTAAATCGAAAGAAATTCTTAGTTTATTCTAAGATGACTAGATAGCTTATGTTGTTATAGTTTCCAAATGTGAATGAAACGTGACGGATTGCCCTTATATGTCAATACCTCGTATTTTAATAATAAAATAATTTTTGTAAAGTTGATTAAAATAATCCTATTTTACTTGAAATTGAATTCTTCATTCTGATTTTTGCTATCTATATACAGAAAGTTATTCAAATCGATTGGGTCGATTTCAAACAATTATAGCTTTCGTGTTATAATTTGGCATTAATGATATGAAGAGAAATTTGAACCCAGTACGGAAGAAAAAAAATTTTTTTTGACGCGTAATGCTTGCTTGTGTGAGTTTCCTTGGTCGCACCGGTAGCATGGATTCAGTTTGTCCATTTGCTACCATGTGAAGCATTTGCTATTCAGATGCTTTCATTCGTTTACAATGACTCATAAAGAAGACATTAAAATACATTTTTTGACACATCTCAATGAAATGAAGACGTAAAGAATCATTTAGGGAAATTGAAATAATAGCTTTTCAAACTTTTAAACATTGCTACTTATTTTCTTAGACTACTCAGATCAAATCTCTTGCGACTTGTTTGATACGTGAAGAAAATAATCTTCTTTTTGGGACCAGCAACATATATTCTTTCTGAAAATGAATTTAGGAAATTATATAACTGGAATTAACACCGGATTTTTTATTTTGTCAGAATTACGTATGTCTCTTCGTCTTGGATGATAATTAATCTTCGAGTATTTAATTAATTAATGGCTGACCTATTAATTATTTTTTCTACGATGTTTCTCAATTCAAATGTGTTTCACTCT
>JAOUZG010033767.1:1854401-1867295 GCA_026289955.1 Argiope argentata
TGTCTGTTGAGTCCAAATGATAAAAACCTCCGTTATCTCATCTAAAGGTTTGAACGACTTCTCTTTTAATTCTTTCCGAGTCAAACAGAAGCCACCACAGTAAGCATTAACCCAATAAAAAGAAAAGAAAAGAACAAGCAGAAGAAAGCAGAAGGCATCACGACCCCTGGCACCCCCGGAGAGTTATCGAGCAGCCTACCCTGGGAGCTCGAGACAGCGTCTTTCAGATTCTTCCTTTCTTTCCGGCCCGTGCAAGGAGCTAGACAGACGTAATTAGTGCGGTGTGCTGGGCCCTGCGATTATTAGCCCCCCGCCCCCCATGTCTGATGGACTTAATTTAGCATTCCCGAGAGCTTCGGGTCCGACGTGTTGCAAAATAAAGGGGAATTTAACGCTGTTCTGCTTTTCCGATGTTACCATGGTAATGAGAGCCCGAGTTTGTCTATTGCACGCCGCTCTCTTTTCTTGATTGTGTCCCGGACAGGGCCGACTCCGTAATGAGCGCCAGAGAAGAGGGTAATTTCGCATGTGTCACCGGGCACGGACGTTATTTCATTACACGGTGGTTGTCAAGGCGCATGCCGGTTAACCGGAGAAAGTTTTAAAGTCAGTCAACAACACGGATCACTTTTATGGACTTCGCTGTGCAATGGGTATTTCCTCAAACAAAGATGGACATCCGACTGCTGTGATGTATGATAATGGTTGTATTGAAGTTGCGCTTTTTCAAGTCTGAGAAATCCGACATCAGAAGATTGCACAATGTTTTTTTTCTTCGATACTTCTCATTTATTTTATAAACTCTGGATTATTGGAGTTTACTTGGAGGAAGTGAATTAGTCTTTGAGAAATCGGACAGATCATTACATCAGATGATTGCCGAACTAGTGGCGATTCATTTAAAAACTCCATTTTAATAGCAAAATATGATTTATTGCACAAAATATGTAAAATTGCGCTGAAATTATACACCATATGCTAAGTTGCATATGGTGTCCAAAATTCATCGACATCGATGCGCAGTATTTTCTTTTTTCTGCTATACTTACCATTTATTCTTTTGTAAACATGGCCATGTGTCGCATTATAAAAGCGCCACTATATTAAAGTCGTCTAATCATCAAAAATTATATTCTCTTAATTTAAAAGGATCTCCATGTTTGATATCTCTCTCTGAGTCCAAAAGACCAAAGCTGGTAGCAAAGAAAAAATTGCCCCACGGTCATGAAATATTTTCTCACTTCTAGTTTTCATCGATGATTTAATAAGCATAGATAACATCCAGGTCATTATATTTTTCTTCTGCTTTTTAGATTTAGTTTTAAAAAGGTAACGTAAATACACTTAAATAATTTGTAACATGATAATTTGTGATACTCACCTCTCCATTTGGGGATTTAGGCAATATGTGGCCCTAAGCAGTGCAGAATATCAAACCTTTTTTAAAAAAATAAACTTGGCAATTCAGTTCCATATTTCACTATTTATCTTAATGTTATATTTTAGGGATAATTGTTTTTTTTTTAAATTTTAGTAAAGTTGTGAAGAAGCAAGCGTTTTTATTTCTGAACTATGATTTAAGGTTACACCATATTTCCACCATTACTCAAACAGACTCCTAAATGTTTGTAAACATTGCAATTGTGCAGTGAGCGTAATAAAACAGAGAGGAGCATAGCCAATTGTTCTTACGAAAATAATGATATTATATTAATATTTTATCTTTCCTAAAATTTTATTAATTGCCAATTGAGTTAAATTTTTTAAATCCATCTGCTTGTGATCTTTCCTATATTAAGTGGTCTTAATCAGCCTTTTACCCAGAAATCAGGGTCCACGGTGTCCTGGTGGAAAGGGCTTGACTCATGAGTCGTAGGGCTCCAGGTTTAAGACCCGATTCCATCGAAAAACCATCGTGTAACGGGATATAGTGCAAGTTAGGGCCAAACGTCCTTCCACTGGTGTGGTTGGGAGTCGAGTGTGCCAATTCAGATGTCGCCTTCGTCATCTGAACACGGTTCAAAATTATGAAGTTCGCTTTAAAATATCCCTAGTGTTGCTTTTGCAATGGGACGTTAATATAACTAAACAAAACTACACCAAGAAACTAAGCTTATATACAATTTGGGATTAAATTTGGTTGGAGAGTAGAAAGTGTGTTTTGGGTGTATATGTAAATTATCTAAACCTAAAAATCGACATGGAATATATACGAAATTTGGTATTTGGTCTTGCAAAATCAAGCAACTTAAAGCTAAGCATTCAAAAATACACAAAACATATTGTATATTTGGGATCAAGGGAAAACATTAAGAAGTCTCCATGGAATTTTGTTTTTTTCTTATCATGTAAGAACATGATGTTGTTTTCGTTAAAGGCTTTTGAGTAAATGAAGGCAACGAATAATTAACGCTCGACAACGCGTAAGCAATGAATATAGCATAAATGGACATATTCATCAACATCTTTTAATCACATATATTTTTTAACCTGCTTTTACCTGTATTGCATTATTATATACGTTTCTTGGAAATCAAATGAGTTTTTAAAAAGTTTGTCTGCTTTTAACTGTATTCTTTTATTATTACGTATGCTTCTTTGACAGCAGATGCATTTTTAAAAGGTTGACGTGGAATTATGTCATAGTAGCTGTTCTTTATTCTCAAAATCGGTCAAGCTACAAAAATTTGTTTGCCAGCTAGAAAATTTTGAAATGAAAGTTTTAAAAAAATGATCATTATGTATATACATAGAGAGGGAGGGAAGGATAGAGACCGATATAGAAGTCTCGTGATTATTTCACACCAGTGTAAACTGGTTAAGGACTTTAATTAATTATGATAAATAATGTCTTGAAAATAATAAGGTTTTCACATAACATGAAATTTGCGATTGTAGATTTATTTTTCTTTTCTTTTCTTTATTTATTTTTATTCTGGTCTCAAACAGACAACATTATGGTCAGGACCCCCAAATATTTAGATCAAAATGTTAAAAAACAAAATTACAAATTAATCCATGCGAAACACTTCACTGGTAACTGTCACCATGACGAGATGCTACTGCACGAGAAACGCACGAATTGTTGCTGGACCAAAGCATGCTATTATTTTTTGCCAGATGGCGCAGATGTTACAATGTTTTGAAAACACTCAAAAATATAAAAAAAAGTTCCGCAAAAAAGAGTTTTATACAAACTAAAGATCTAAGTTTAATAGGTTTATTACGCACAAACTAATACATTAAAAACTAGAGTAGTTAAAAAATGTACAAAATATTTCAATCTTTCTAAAGTAGAAGTCCAAACGATAAAAATTTGAACTTTTTCTTATCAAAGATTGCCCTTACTCGAATCGGTTCAAATAAACTAAATCGTTGCCTGATTTCATTCGAATTAGAGTGTCGGGAATTTTTAATTCTTTATTGCATCGATAATCAAGAGAATTTTTTTAAAGTTTAATTTACGCTTCTGTGAAAAAGTATTTCAATTAAACTGACTAAGATCATTCAGTTGATTAAAAATTTCTTTTCTTGTATCAAAATTAAAGCAGTTTTTGCATTGCTCTCTTTTTCTTAAACTTTCAATAAAAGGAAGCGTAATGCTGCAGGGGTATTTAGAATAAAAACCTTTATAGTTCACGAAAATCTTGTCCTGATTTTTTTTTTGTAATTGTCAAAAGAAAAGAATATTTGGAATAACGGCAACCGCATATCCGTTAACGTTGGTTGTTTTGTTAATGATGCAATTAATTAGTTTCTAGCTTCTTTAAAACTAACCATAAGACGCCATCTTATGGTTAGTTTTAGAGAATTTAAGAACTGATTGAAATAATTAAATTTAGAAGAAACTTTAACTCTTTGATTTATTTTAATAAAACAAAATTAAAAAAAAATAGATGTTTGCACACTACTGAAAAAATTTCACATTTTTGTTGGATATTATGTTGTGAAAATAAATGCTTTAAAACAAATTGCATTTTCCAGAAATTATTAAAATATTCAAAATTTATGAAATTTCAATTAACTTATAAAATTTCCATTATCCTTAAGATAATTATTTGCCCCAAGTCTCCTCATGTGTGAATTAACGTGCATTAAAATACAATTTTCTCTATCAAAAGTGCTAATTTATTAGTTTATAAAAATGTTAATAATATAAACAGGTAAAACACAAAATATTAAGTTGAGAATTTTCTAGCGATATAATGAATTTAACCATGATTAATTATTTTCTCATATCCCAGCAAAAGGCTTTCGTTTATTTTGGTTTTATTGAATTAAGGAAAGTAAATGAATTGTTTCGTAGTATTATTTTCTACATTGTCACTGAATTTACTACAGTGGAATTAAATTTCATTGCTTATAAATTTAATAAATCTGCTAAAATAACTAATTTATTTCCTTATTTGATTTATTTCGCATGCTTCGTTTTACAAATAATTTTAACTGCGGATTTAATAGAAATGATAAGTATGCTTTTTGTTTTCTTTATAATAATCGTTGAGTTTCAGTTATATTTTATCTATTATTTTTTTTAATGGAACTCTTTCACCTGAATGCACAAAATTGATTTTTGTTTGAGATACGTTTTTAAAAAAATAAAAAGCCAGAAAAATAATAGAGAGCAAGTTAAGTAGCAATCTTCATCATTTTATTTTGTACACAGAATGGAACCGTATCTTCCTGATTAGCGTTGAAAACGCTTTGTCTTTATTTAGTTTTTTTTTGTTCAATTTTTTTGCGCTTGTTAAGTTTACGTAATTCGATTTGCCAATAATTTTTTTTAACCTTAAGAAATCCAGCTCACTCTTTCGTTCCTTATTGTATTCTTTCTCTTTATTTTCAATGTCTGAAAGCCTCTCCATTTTGGCATTTAGCCTTTATAAAATAAAATAAAAAATGTAAAGGAATATATCCTCTTCATTCTGACTTTCTTCCCACTCTATTTTGTCCCAGCCCTTTCCAGGTATATCCCAGTCTTTCTCCTCGAATATTTTGATGTCCTTCTTTTTCATTTCTGTTTCCTTTTTTTTTTATTTTATGGAAAAAAAAGGATAAAAATAATAATAATAAAAAATAAGGAAACGTTCCTTATGACTTTTCTTCTTTTTTTTCCCCCTTCAATTCTTTTTCTCTGCATCTTATGTGTCGTGTTATAATGCGCGTATGTCCTTGTGAGTATGCACGTTTTATTTTATTTTAATTTTTTTTCTACCCAACCCCTTCCCCGTTCTAGGAAGTCTCATTTCGCTTTGGGTCTCGAGTCAGTTTCATAGTTGGTATTTCTTCGCGATTCTTTTCAATTTCTCGCTCCGTTTCTTTTTACAAGCGAATCGACATAGCTTCTTCAAAAATCCACTGCCTTAGTTTCCCTTGTTTTTTTTCTCTCTCTTTCTCATCTTTTCTCTATTCGTACATTTTCTTTCTTAGCCTCACCGTTTGTTATCATTATTTTTGAGGTACGTGTTCTAATGCCATTTTTCCATCATTTCTGCTGTCTGGTTCTTTAAGTATGATGGCCATATAAATTTGACTGGCTTCGCATTTGTTGCTTTCTATGGTTCTTAATCTTCAAAATCAAATCCAATAAATGTATTAAAATAACATTTTATAAAAGACAAAACAGCTTTTGGCGACAAGCTGGTTCGCTAGAAATATTAATTTCGTTCAATTTTAATTAAACTTTCTGTGTTTGACTTTATTTCATAGTTTTTTTTATAACAAAGTACTTAAAAACATCAAACCCTTATAACATTAAAATGATATCAGTTAAATTGTTTTACCTTTTTCTATTATTGTATATATGAAAATTCTAAATGAAATCCTATTCTATGACATTACATTATCATTAAAAACCTAACTATATTTTAATTACATGTTGTTACCCACGTCATTGGAACTTCTTTTCATCGTTTTGCTTTTAAATTCCTTAGCTGTTTAGAAAATATTTATTCCTTAGTTTTTAAAAAGGAAATATTTGATAGAATAAGGAAAACGACCATCATTACAAAAATGAAATATTGTTGAAAGCTGTTCTAAATATATATTTTTTTAAAATTCAGAATAAAAAAATTGCACAGTATCTAAATTTCTATTTGAAAAAAAAGGTATTTTTTCAAAATAATATATTGGTGTAATTATATCAAAATCTCTTATTTAATCTGTTTAAAAAATAAGACTCTAATTAAAATAAAAAATATATATATCGCTCTGAGTTGCACATTTCCATCTTCAAAGCTATCTGTCCTCAGTAACGCCAACATACAATCACATAAATTCTAATTCCCTTTATTAAAATCTATTCCCTTATTCATTCCCTTTTTTTTTATTAAAGATTATTATGTTTGTTCATAAGCCTAAATCGTTTATGTTAGTACGGTTACTGATAAATAACTGGGCTGTTTCCGCATCACCTTTTTTTATATACTTCCACATTATATCGGGCTTTACAATTTGAAGAGAATTGACTAAACATTTAAAAAACTTTCCTATTTTTGCTAAATTTGACATTGATCTACAACTTTGATGAAACTGTATTTTACGCGTTTAACATTTTACATTATCATGTTTACCTGCACATTACTAGACTACAAATTCATTTCCTAAATTTGTATAAATTAAGCATTATTAGTTTCATTTTGACTTCAAAGTCATATGAATTTACTGAAAGTAAACCGTAGGTAAGAAATCTTTGAGCATTTTTTAAAAATTTATTATCATCTGAGAAAATGGTGTTGTTTTCGTTAAGGGATTTTGAATTATTGAAGGCAACGAATAACTGAAGCTCGAAATCGCGAAGGCAATGAATAAAGCATAAATTTGAATGAAATGGATAAAACATTTTTTTTACCTGTTTTTATCAGCATTGCATTATTATTATTATATATGCTGCTTTGAAAGCAAATGCGATTTCAAAAAGTTGACCTGCTTTTACCAGTATTTTTTTTTCAAACCGGTTAAAAATATTTAATGGGATAAATTAACTGAGATAAATAATGACTCAAAAATAATAAGTTTGACATGACGACTTGATATTTGCGATCGTAGATTTTATTTACTTTCCCTTTTCTTTTTTCCTGAACTATTATCTTCTGGCATGCTACTGTTAAAAAGCACGCCCCATCATTCCAATTTTTTTAAAACATTTTTATTTAACTGGGTTTTTTTCATGTTAGAGAAGATGGATTTTTCATTTTAGTGAAAGATGCAATAGTTTTTTCACTCATTTCTTCTAAATACTAGAGTTTTGAAATTTTGCACAATCTTGCGACTTTCATAGACATTCATCTTTTCAATATAATTAGAACTTAAATATCTCTTTAATTTTATATTAAACTTAATTTCGATTCATAACCATTGGCGTCATCTGATAATGAATTTGAAAAATAATTGATTTCAAGATTAAAAAGTTAGTTAATGTTTGAAATAAAAGAAAGTCTACTTTTTAATTAATTAATAGAGTTGTGCATATGAAAACTTTTAAAAATTTAAAACCATTGGCATTTTTACATTATCCAATCCTTTTATTCAGACATTTAAAAGTTAGTTTCCGGGTTTTTTTTCATTTTGCACCCATACACCATCTTTTCTTTTAAAAAAAATGTCATGAACTTGTAATTATTTTAATTACAGGTTCAGTAGACATTCAACAATTCCTTCTTATGAAACAAAAAAGTTGATCCCATAACTAACTACACCACCACGCAAAATAAAAACACCGATATAGACATTCAATTTATAAATGTCGCTAAATACACATTGATTCATATAAATGAATCTAATGACAATAACACTTTTATACCAAAACCCATTCTTGATAATATTTTATAACATGGCAAATGTTTTATAAATTGTGCTGCTTTTTATATACTGCGTGTTTTGCTTATTAATTTATGTGAAAATTTATAAAAAGTTATTTTATGACATTTTAATGCAAAAAGTAATTTCAAATATTTTATAGAGGATTTTCACGAATATCGTTCGAGGACTTTTAATTACATAACATTAACATCCTTAACGTACAAGAAAGTGAAGAATAAAGTATTCCCGTTTTTTTTTTTTTTTTTTTCTTCAAATTTTGTGTCTAGTCTGAGCTTGACAATCGATCTTCTTTTCTGTAAGTCTAAAAAAAGTTAATAGAAAAAAGAGAAAGAAATTTAATTAAAGACCTAATTTATGATATCGAATTCGGATAAACTAATTCATAAATTTAGATGGATGCATTTAATCTACTTTACTTTTCATTTTATATCATAAAGATGACAATGATAGCAAATTGTCTTTTTTTCTTTCTTTAACCCTTATGTTATATTCAAATAATTATTATTCGATGTTTGATCTAATATATTTATGTTGGTTTTAATCTTTATTTCGTGCTACTAAAATATTATTTTAACGGAATAAATTTAATGAGAGTTTAATTTTTAATTAGTTTTAATATTTTCTAAATGTTTGCATTAGTTTAATTTTTTTTCAATGATAATGTTTTTAGTTTTATTATCGAGACGAAATTTTCAGAAAAGAAATAGTGGCATTAACAATAAAAATATTTTACATTAACTCCTTGTTTTTCGCAGTTGCTCAAACAATGCAAAAGTTGTCGCGTTTTCTCAAAGTGATTGAAATAGAATTATAGGAATTAATTAAATTGAAAATAAAATTAATAATTTAATTTTTAAGAATATGCAAATTTTAATACGTTTAAATTAGCATTTTTATATATATTTATGCCGGCGTCTTGGCACGAAGGTAGCGCGTCTTCCTCATGATCTGGGCGTCCCGGGTTCGATTCCCGACCAGGACATGTTTGTTCTTCTGTGCACTATCTGCAAGGTGTATGAATGTGCCCCCCCCATGTAAAAAGGGGCTGTAAAGCGAATGTGATGAGTGTGTATCTAAGACGTACTCTTGGCTCTAGTTGGCGCTTCTTCAAACAAGAGGCGCACCCTCGGCTTAAAATCGTTGGCTACGTAAGCAAGCATTTTTTTGGCAAGTGCCATTAGTAAAGACAACGACAAATATATTTATTTCTTAAATTTTCCTTATCTTTTTACAGTAACCTTTTATCATTTGTCAGTCAAAGGATTAAGCGATATTTTTACATTTTATAAGAATTTAAATATTTCATTTGATTATATTACCGAATTAAGGTTATTTATCTAGAGATTGTTTCCCTATAACAGCAATTGAATCTGCTTCAATTTTTGTTACCCAGAAAAACTTTGGGCTACAGAAATATTTTGACGCAGTTGCGTTTTACACTTGATTCTGGCGAAGTGTGCAGACCACAGTCCTCTTTGGAGTCCGCCATCTTTCCTTTGTTGTGGTATGAAGATTTAGAGAAGGGGTGCCGACGAAAGTGTCATCATATATCATGTCATAATTTTTCTCAAAATACCTCTTGAATGGTTTCCAAAAAACGATAATAATTTAAATAAATGATAAAATTTCATCAAGATTCTTATTTTTAAAAAAATTATTAGTTGTACTTTTTTTATATATCGAATAAAATTTCATTTAAAATCTTATTTTCAAAGAAATTATAAGTTGCGTTTATCTAACAAAATCTTTCTACATTTTTTTCCAAAATTATTTCCAAGATTTTTTTTAGATCACTTGAATTAGTTTAAAAAAAGCTACCTTATAAAACATTCACCAAACTTATAAAAACATTTACTTATCTTTCAAATAAACTCCATGTGAAATAGAATTATAAAGCGTGTTAAAATGGCGCTGGTTTTTTATATTTTTTTATTCGCTTATACAGACTTCAAAAAATATTTTTGATCTGGAAATCCTTAAGTAGAAATTCGTGAACGATCGTTTTCTTGCATGAATAAAATTGTCGGTTTTTGTTGTTGTTTCATAATTTTTACTTAGTATGCCAGAAAATGTAAAAGAAAAAATGTTATGTATAAAAAATATCGTTTGATTTTACTTGAATAAACGTTTGAGGAACGACGTGGAATTTTCTACTTGAGCTCCCTCAGAGTTTCGGCGTACATCTGCTGAAATCAGATAAGATCGTCCGCCTTCTCTTGGGATGTTTTAACTTTCGAATGCCTGTTATTCATTCGACTTTCGATTCGTCGTCAATTTCAATTTGATTTTGGTGACGGAGCGGCTGTTGGTAAACATTAACAGAATTCCGAATTTTCTGCTGTCTTCGATTTCGTCCTTTTATGTTTATCTTCTTCTTCTCTGTGTGTGCTCTGCCGCGGTAATTCCGGCAAAGAAAATGTATTTTAAGGGGAAGAGGGCGCGGTGGCATCGCGCAGAAGTGAAGCGAATTGATCAGAATAAAATATGGAACTCGAAAGCCAGTGTTAAATCGTAGATTGAAACGGAAATTTTTTTTTTGGGTTCGGCGCAAGAGACGAGAAATTGCTTTTATGTTCGAAATAAAATGCTTCTCTTCGAATTTTTATTTCATTTTGGTATTGTTTCTCTTTTGAAAAATGGAATTGAAATCCTTTGAAAAAAATAAAGAAGCGAATGAAATGTATTGTAATGCAAATAAAATGGATAAAATCGTTTCGATTTTTGGAACTCTGTGCTCTGTTCGAAACTTCGTTTATTTATATGTTTTTAACAAACGGGTGTTTTGCTGGATTTTCTTTTATCAGTTCTCTGTCAAAATATATTTCTCGTAGTGCATTTTGGAAAAAAAATGTTATTGGCAGAGGATAACATTTGGTATTAATTAATACAGCTTTTTTTGTAATTTTTGGTTGCAGTTAATATTATTGTTTTGGAAGATTTAAATACAGTATGTTTTTTTTATCATTTTGATTTTTTTTTAAAAATAAACATCTTATGTAACCAATTCTACACACTTGCACATATAAAACAATTCAACAATCCCCCCCTCCACTGTTGTTGAAATATGGTTATTGTTGCTATTAATCCGAGATGGCCCAGCAGTGCTACACCATCTCCATAAAACCCAGTATTTCCCAAAAGTCCATAAATAGAGCTGAGTCTTTGATTGTTGAAATACTGTTTCATTACAATTTATTTTGAAAGGATATCATTAATTAAAAATATATTATCTAAAATTGAAATATTAATTAATGATGATTAATTTAGTTTTTTTAATGTTTTATATAGATGAAATTTTTGGATTTAGAATTATGTAATGATGTTTTTTTATAAATTTTTCTCTCCTCATACACTGATAGTATAAAATTTTATTTATTTGGGGTGCTCTTTAGGTCAAAACAGCGGTTTGATATTTTCAAAATTTTAATTGTTATTTAATCGATTCATTTAATTAAATTTTATATTTCTCTTGGTTGTGAATAATGTAATCCATAATATTTATATTAAAGAAGAGATTCAACAATAATGAAAGAAAAACATTAAAAGTAAAAATAAAAGTGAAATTAAAACGAGAAATATAACTGTCTTTTTAGCCATAAGTAACCATCACTTTTTAGTACGCTAATAAACGCTGCTGCGTTTCCATTATATTTTTTTTACTAGGCTAATTTTTGAATTTAATAAAATTATTATTTTAATTAAGTTTTCTCTTTTTATTTCATTTCTTTAATATTAATAAGAAATCAAGAAGAAAAACAAGTCCACCTCTTTCATATATTTGTTTACTCAACCATATTAAAAGTGGGAAATATTTACTTATTGACATTAAAACTTCATTTAAAATAACGCACCGGCTTTTATTGTCTTCCTTATTGTAGCATATGTTTTCTAAAGCATTAAATATTTTTTCAATTCCTAATATTAGTTCACGCTCTCACCATATATATTTATATCTTATTCGAATTTTCAACCGTTAATAAAATACTTTTTATTCATCCTCTCAAATTTATATACATTTTTTTTACTCGTAGTGGATAACACTTAATATTATCTCAGTTTTTTTCAAATATTAATTCATTCAGTAAATTTAATTAATTTTTAATATTTTAAAATAGAGTTTTAGCAGTGTGTAATGAAAATTGAAATCAACAGGCGGTAGCTCGGTCGTTAAAATTTAAGGATTTCAGTATTTTTTACGCGGAGGTGAAGAATGCGAGTTGAATTTTTGCGAAAGTCAACAATTTTTTGATAAATTAATTATATTAATTGTAATTATTTAATGAAAAGTGATAAAAATAGAGTTTTTCTTTGTTGACCGAAGCATGAATTGACTTAATTTTTTTAAAAAAATATTACTTGTTACTTTGTAAATTTTTTTTATATATAATTGCTAGTTATCAGAAAAAAATGTGACTTTGATTTATTATTTTACGTTACGTTTTCATTTATTAATTCATTACTTTTAAGTTAAGTTAATTTGTACACTTAATAAATCATTAATTGTGAAATTTTGTTAAATTAAATTTTAACAAGTGAATTGTAATTTTATTATCAATTGAATCTACTTTTTCTCTTAAAATTATGTATAAAATTCCTCTAAACCGGATTTTTAAAAAAATATTTGGGGGCAAATATTCCTCTGTTAACTATTCGTATAGGCTTTTCAAGTCTAATTTAAATCGGTTTCGGCTTCCCACCAAAATTAATTTACATCATAATTATCAGATATTACCACGTTATCCGATTCAAATTTCATGGATATTTTCACCTAATCACCATTTTCACTTAAAACTATTCAGCTTATAAACGTAGGTCTTAAATGCAGGAGTTTCATATTAACTTCCCACCAAGTCTAATTTATATCTGTTCAGCTTCCCACCAAAGTTAATTAATTTGTAATTATCAGATATCGCAACTTTTTTTAAAATTGCCTTACTATCCAAATGAAATTTCTTGAATATTTCCACTTAATCAGCAGCATTAAAAACTATTCAAGTTATAAAATCACATTTTAATTGCTGTAGCACCATATTTTATAAACTTCCCGCCAAGTCTAATTTACTTTGATTTCGG
>JAOUZG010033767.1:1879548-1891245 GCA_026289955.1 Argiope argentata
GTGTGTGTGTGTGTGTGTGTGTGTGTGTGTGTGTGTGTGTGTGTGTGTGTGTGTGTGTTTAAAGTATGAAGGAAAGATATGAATTTTGATTAATTTTTAGTTGCACATTTATTTAAAGTTTCGGGAATTACTTTCTTATTGGGCATCTTTTAACTTAAAATTTATCGCGTACCAAAGTTTGGAGAACTATGCTTAACTTCTTTCTTTTTTCAAAATTTTGAATTTTTTTAATCACATACGTTGTGTCAAGAATTTCCTGATACCATGTAAAGCATGAGTATTACTTTCTTCTTTATAGTTTTTGAAAAGGGCAGGCTTTTATATGCACTCTATATTTTGGTGGTGAGCAATTTAAAAATAAAAATAAAGGAATAACAATAAAATACCGATATTGCCTTTAATATCAACAATATTCATTCAAAGTTGTGATACTTAATAAAATAGAAATGCAAGTAGTATAAAATACTTACAATTTATATATAGGTACGATTAAATTAACGCATATAATATTTTGAGCTTTTAAATGAAAAATGGTGGCTTTATCATTCAATTTCATATTAGTTAAAAAAATTGCTAGATTCTTTTTCCTAGAAAATGCATGCTCAGAGGTTTGATTTTGTAATGTTGACCGATATTTTCACTGCTGTTTATGAAAGAAAGAAAGAAAGAAAGAAAGAAAAAAGACATTTTTCTTTTATAAATCCTGAATATAATTGCTATTCTATTTTGCTGAAATTCGAAATAGTTCAAAATTTTATTTGAAAAAAAATATTTTTCATTTTTCACTCTTAAATATCATTCTTCGAATAAATATACATGAATACGGGCTCTTAATTAAATTTTTATTAGATTTTTAAACTTCCTTTAATTTAGAATGTAAAAATCTGAATATTTCTTTAACATCTGTTAATTACTTTGCAACAACATTTAGTTAAATGTATTTAATATTGTTTAAATGATTAATTAAATTTCATCGTTTTTAAAAACTATTATAAATATTTTTTTTAGTATTTTAATATTTTTATTGAAATTTTAAATTGCATTTATACAGAAACTGAATGTTATTATTGGCGTTTAAAATACATTTTAATACGAGTAATTTGACATTTCAAATTAATTTGCCTTTAATGTAATAATAATTAGGCGAAAAAATTTTCAATTTTATTTTGTTAGCAATTATTTTATTTACAAAATCAAAAATAATAGATATGATCAAATTTAGTTCCGTTTCGGCTCCTAAAATTCGTTTTCGTATAATTTTGATTTTTCATAGATTTCTGTGTGAATATAAAATAAATTAGAAGTAATGATTCTAATATTTACAAAGAATTAAGTCATAATCTAGTTATTTCATTGTATCTCAGCATTTTAATGATTTATATTTAACATGATGTCAAAATGTAGTTCGATGTCATTACAACATATGCTTCGCTATCCTTAAATTATTATTTATGGCCATTGTTAGATTCCTACGTTTTGAACTGATTATTAATAAGACGCTCATTTCATTAATTGTTTATAAATAAATATTCTTGATTATGATTCATATTCAAAGCAGCTTAAAATATTTTTTTACAAATAAACGAACACAGACATTAATTTGATATTATCGAAATCATTCTACAAGAAGACATAATTATTTTTCATTATTTTTATCGAAAAAAAAAGATTCATTTGTGTAGTAGTGACATTTTTTTCTGATAAGAACCTTTTCAAAACCCTTGCTCACCTGCAAGGTGCTTCTTGACCACCCTCGGACAGGGGAGAGGCCCAATCCGAGAAAAGACGCTTTTTCTCCCTGAGCGACCCTCAACTCGTTCACCTTTACCTGGCGGACGAGCTAAAAATAGCTCTCTCCTCCCTCGCTCGTCCACCCCGGGTGCGCCACGCGGATGCAGGCTCTGCTGTCCCGGGCATCTGCTCCCTCCCAACCAACGACCCCTGCTTCTGCTCAGGAGGGGGGGGATGTAGAATGCCATTCCTCGTTCTCTTCCTCCTTATCTTGAACAGTTGTGAGAATTGTTAATTTCGGAAGTTTATTTCGGTGGGCCTCTTCCTCTTGTTTTGTTTTAGTGGGATCGATATATGTAGAATTTTCTAGTTTCATTTATTTGGATTACTAACTGTAACCGCAGAAAGAAAATGTAGTGAACCTTCATTTTCAAAAACTCGAAATGTTTGATGCATGTCTGCAAAATTGTATGCACTACTTTCGATCCGCAAAGCAACATTTTGTTTTATTTATAGTTGAAATAATTTGTCTCCACGCTGGATTACTTAATATGCTTGCAGCTAAATCTCAGACTTTTATCTTTACTGTATCATCTTCCAGAGAAAATTCAAAGCAAGATTTATGTAATATGCAACTGTTTTAATTGCAGTAATATGTAATTTTATCAATAAATTTCTTTATCCATTTTCCACGCTATGGTTTTTTTTATATACTTATGTCATTTTGATCCTGGATCTACCTGTATTGATCTTTCGAAACAACTGCATTGATCTTTCTAGGGAAACGATGGTTGATGCATCTGTTACCAAAACACGTTTAAAAAAGCCAATGAATATTTTGTTTGTAAAAGAACGAATTTTATATCGTTAAAATTAATAACCCAATTGATGTCGATAATTCTACTTGGTATAATAAAAGTCGAGAAAACTATCAAAAATATCCATTTTGAAAATTTAAAAACACACACACATTTTTTTAGAGAATTTGAACTAATAAGTAATATTATTTCAGAAAATCATATCCATTATAATTTAGAGCTGTTGCATGAATTTTCTATTTTTCTCTCTAAGGTGTAAATCAACCCGTCGTTCGAATTCATTCAGGTATTATGAATTTCACCGAGTTGATGGACATTTAATTTTTAAAATACAAACGAAACAAAAAAAAAAGGTATGAAGGTATGAAGGTAAAAGGTATGAAGCACAAAACAGATATTTAAGCTATTGGAATACACATAATATCATAAATTCTGGTCTTTTGCTACAAACTTTGAACTTCCTAATTTTCGTCATTACTTTCCGTTTACCAATAAAGCACTTTTTGTCCTGCGGATGAGTGGGTTGGCGAGGATGGTAATAGATCTTTGCAAATATATTTAATTTATGTTCCAGCTTTATAATTTGGGCTATTATTAATTTATTAGCCTGCAAAATGCATAATTTTTAATAATAAAAATTCCGTGTATTGTTTTACGCTTTGTTGTTTTGTTTTATAATCATGTCAGAACACGATATTGTTTTAAGAATGAGATTTTGATGTGTCAACAGAAACCCGTGAGCGAAAAATTGAAATTTTATTATCTGCACGAGATCTAAAAAAATCAGCTTTTAATAACGTGATGCCATCCCATTTACAAAAGCTCTGATTTAAAAATATAAGTTCATGATTCTAGCAAATAAAACGGAAAAAAATGTTATTTTGTGGACGTGATTATATGAAATGAAATCAATAGGAAATGCGATATTTTTTAAAACAATCAATGCGAGACAAAGTTTTCTTTGGATCGTTTGCAATACTAAAGTGACTCATTCGATGAAACGATTTAAATGAATAAAAATATCATTTCACTTGCACGAGCGAGTGGTGCTTTTCCGTGCAAGAAATGATATTCTGACATGATACATTGAAATATGCATAGCAGATTTCATTTTAATCTTTCTTTTTTTTATTTCTTTTCATTTTTATTGATTTACTTCAAATCATACAAAAGATATTTTCGAAATAAATGTTTACTTTATTATTTATACATGCAAATTAAAATTCATTATTAATTTCTTTTATTAATCATGACATATTTTTAAATTTTTTTTAGTATTTTTGGTTATTTCCCAAATTAAACATTTATTTTATTAATTTATACTTTTCTTGAGTTTTAAATAACAAGATAGTTCTCGAATACTAAGACGTAACAAATGATTGTTTGTTGATTTTATTTTCAAAATAAAAACCAATAAACTTAAAAAAAAAATATTTATCCCAACATATATTTTTTGAAAAATTGTTTCTGAGCCACTTTTCAATTCAGAACCTAACTTTATTCCATCACTGTCTGTATTGAACTGAAAAGGCCAATTATATTTTATTTTAACATTTCTCTTGAAGAATTGCACAAATAGTTCATCTCAACACTCCCGGAAAATACACAACTAATATCAAAACTGACTGAAATAATTCCTATGAAGTTCTTCGTCGACGAAGTATTTTTAATATGAAGTCTATTCAAATATTTGCAGTCTAGTATTCGCAGCATTTTAATGCTTTCAGCATCTTATTCCGGAAGAGGTAGGAATTTGAACATTCCTCATTTCTAGATACTTTCTTTTCGTGGAAAACACGCGTTCATTTAAATTCTTGGATTCCATCCCCCCGCACTCCAAGGTTTTTGAAAGATTATCTGAAATTTAATGCAATGCAGGCAGAAGTATTGTAGGATTTGTCTTTAGTGCTTTATGTGACTCTGAAACTATATCTGTTTTAGGTTTCGCTCGGATGGATTCACATTCGATGTTATTCAGAGGGTGCTTATTTCTTTTATTTTTTACTTTATTTGTATGATTAATATAGAGAAAGTTTTGTAATTGCCAACCAGTTCGATCTCGAGATTCTGACCTTGACCTCTTGTTTTAGACCTTCCTCAGTTCAAAAAACAATTTATTTTTTTTGGAAAATGTTCATCTGTCTGTCTTTTTGTGACAAAGATACATTTCTACATTTAACATTATATTTAAAAAAATGTTTGTCTTTCTGAATAAATTCAAATCGAAACGAAGCTTAGAGTAACGCCCATGTTTTTTAGCGTTATTCATGGCTTTTGAATAATGCTTTACTATAAAATATACGAACTTCATCTAATACTGATTTCAAGAGATAATTTAGTGCTTTAAGAATTATGGAAATTTTTATATTCAAACTTCTGCTGTGAAATAATGAGATGGTTTCATGATATACAAGACGAATGGGGGCCGGGATGGCCTGGTTGGTAGAACGTTGGACTCGTACTCCTTAGGTTACGAGTTGGAAACTCATCGGCCGGAAGATTCCTCGAGTGTGTGACTGCTGGCGCTCGTTAAATCTGACGTGGTCGCAAAGTCCTCCATGTCGAGAGTAATTACACTAGGGGTACTGGGTCAGAGGTGATCGTTCTCTGTTCCAGGTCTAAATTACGATCTGAGATGAATGAATGAATTTACATGAAGGAAGCCCGCCCCCTAAAAAGGGTTGTAACATGTGTCTAGCTAAGTCGTTCTCTTGGCCCTAGATGGTGCTGCTTGTAAAACAAAGAGAAGCATTTCTTAAGCTTAAAATCTGCTGATCGTATCAGAGGGGTTTGTTCACGGCAAGTGCCATTAGTCACAACAAGACGAATGGTCCATATTATTTATTTAATTTTGGAATCAATGTTCGTCTTGCAGGAAGAGAGGAAAGTATGGGACATTACAGCAGAAGATAAGACAACATATTGTTAGATAGGTAGAGGGGGAAATTAAGCCCTTTAGCTATTGCTTGACTTATTTTCGATTATTTTGGAGACATTGGAGTTAGAAGTGGATAATCTTACCAGTTTTAAATAAACTAAACTACACTTCTTTTTGAGATGAGGAAACTATGTACGTCAAAACGGAGAAATGTAAACGAGTTTAAGTTTCACTAAAGTATGATTATTGCATTCTTTACTCGCATTATTTATACCCCGCTTCTGTTGGAAATAGCCTTTACTTGTAAATAATATTACCTTATATCATTTACCAAATGTTCACTTTTTATATTTACAATACATGGCTATCTATCTTCATTCAACAAGAAATGGGGAGTAGTCCATTATCTTAATGCTGCATGTATTTAAGTCTTCTTCCTCCCTCCCTCCACCAAAAAAAAGCCCCTTTCCAATTTCCCATAAATTTTGATCTTTTTAGTTTATTGATAACTTTTACTTGCATATAATATTACTTATCAAATTTTTATTTTGCTCGTTTGCGATTGATGCTGCTTATCCCCGTTTAGCAAAAAATGTTATCTAGTCCACTTTGTTTGTCAAGTCTCATCAACGAATGCCTCCATTTCCTGATTTCCAGGAAAATTCCAGTGTTCTTTATTTATTAACTTCCTGTCTCCAGTCTATCTCAGACGGACGTCTCCCAAGGATTACGTACATGTATTTGAAAGCAGTCTGCAAACTATTATAACTTAATATTTACCATTTATCCCTCTCAGCTATGCAATTATGACTACAAAAGATTCTAAATCCTGAGTTTCTGAAAGATGCTTGACATTCTCTCTTTCCTTCCCATTATTTTGACCATTAAAGGATTAAAGATTCGCTTTCAGGAGTCCTGCGCGAAGTGACGGGCATCGGCCGAGGCCGCTGAAAGCCCCGATCATCCATCACTGAATGCGGCGGTGGACGAACAATGGGATATGATTCCGGCAACACTAATTTGCTTTTCGCTATTTTAAAGCGAAGTGGACTTCCGGAAGGGATGCCATTTTCCGCAGGAAATATTTCAAAAGGCTAATTACTCCTGGGAAAAAGGAGGACTCTTGGAAAATGTTTAAATTTATTACGTAGTGCGTACCTTAAAATTGTTAAGTATATGTGCAGTTTAATTCCGAAACAGGTAGGCTTAGTAATAAGCCTTTCTTTAATGTTATTCTTATGCTAATGAGTATTTTATTCTAGCATAATTTCACGTCTTCAAAATTGTTTGCTTCAAAGGCTACAATTCATTTCAGATTATTCCTTAATTTTAATTATCATTAAGACGCAATGTTTTTATTCTGTAAGAATACCCCCACCCCGGTGGGCATCTTGTAATTGAGGATCAGATGCTTTCGGCATAGTGGTTGGATCTCGCCAACCTGTGGGTACACTAATAGGTGAGGGGAATCTCCTCCCTTGGATGACGGGAGGCACTTCCTACGTGAAAGGTTGTATTGTACCCGGTGATGGCCATTAGGGCTGAACCACAATTCCCACTAATGTTGCTGTTGCGGCGGTCTGGTCATTCAGCCTGATGGTTTAAATCCGTATGCCTTCGTGGCAGGTCGGAATGTCTGGTAAGACTTATTTTTTTAGAATGTCTCACTGGAAGATTTTTCAGATATGAAGATCCGAAGCTTCCGGTACAATGGTTTGGTTCAAATCACTCTGGTGATACAGAAATTGTGAAAGTTATCTACTTATTATTGATGGCGGTATTCCTACGAGAAGGGTTGTGTCATGACCGGTGACTCAACTTTAGATTCCGCCAATGTTGCTGTCTCGGCGGTCCAGTCAATCTAATCAATGTGCCTTAGCGGTGGATCTTAGTGGAGGGATAAAGTTATTCTGTTATAATAGCATAGTAAATTTGGAATTAACTTTTATGATATAACATCATTAGAAGTAATCTGGTTTATAATAGCTATCCTAATTCATGACCCAAACGTTCCTAATAATTAGGTGCCTGACAGCTCAGGTTGATCAAAAATTATTTTTTTCTTCAAATGTTCAAGGTTTCAAGTTTTTCTGACCTATAAATTCTTGCTGTCAATACAATTTTTGAATATTTATTTCAATACTTTTTGAAATATAATTTGAATTTTATCAAGCAATCGATTAATAAAATTATTTTTGAAACCATATAAATGTCGCGACTTAATGAAAAATTTAAGATAAAATTGATTTCTGAGTTCTAGAATATATATAATATTGCCCTATAAATCAAAAAACATTAAAATGTTAATAAAATATTTGCTGGTGAGCACCTGATACAAGAGTGCAAAACACGCCAAATATGTATAGATCTATATATAGGCCTTCTTTATTCCTATTTTCATCACAAATTATTGTAATTCACAGATAAAATACCTATTTATAAACATTGAGTCAGAATATATTTAAACATGGAAACTTAACTATTAGACGAAAAATATTATTTTTATTTCTAGAAAACCTTATTAATGGAGATGGCGGACATCAACGCCTGAAATCTAATAGAAACAAATTGGCATTTTTCAAAAAAAAAAAAAAAAAATCAGCGTGAATGGGCACTCCAAAACTGTCTCGCAGATTCTTAAATAAATGTGTTTACCCTAAAAATGCCTTCAATAGAACTGGCATATAATAGCTACAAAATATTGACTTTTGGAGTGAATTTAACATTTTTACTAGATCTGTCGTATATTCCTTGGCGAGTTTTTTTGGCGATTAATTTCTGGTATGCAGTTAAATGTATCCGAAAATCGATTTTTTTATAGACACGTTTTTCCTGTTGAAACAAGACTTTGATCCAAACCTTATTTGTAGTCACAAAATTCCGTTTTTGAGTCATCGCATTTATATATTCCTGAAAGTAACATATAGCAACATACAAATAACATATAAATAATATAACATATAGTTATATAACGTATAGTTATATAGTTGCATAACATAAGTTAACACATAGTTGACCGATATATGGTCAACCGTTTCTTGGATTTGGCTCAAAATCTGACATATGACTACATTAAATTTAAAATCAGTGTGCTAAATATTATCAATCTAGCTCTTTTCTTTTTGATGTTATTATATTAAATTTTTGTTCGGAACAATCGGACAGACAGACTTCCTCTGAAAAGATTTAACTTAAAATTTGATAGAAGTTTACAAATTTGGTATAGATATCGTAAACCTAATTTCGTTCGTCTATTTTAAAGCGTTTTTGCTGGACGGCCATTTAACTTACAAAGATTTCATATGTAATTCAAGTGTCTAAATTATAATAATAATTATGTAGAATATTATAATATTTTTAATTGAATTTGAGAAAGTATCTACAATGAATGATTAATACAATAGTTTCTGTCTTCAGTTTGGTCTCTCAATTCCCAAATGGTATTGCATTATTTAAAAATAGCTTCAAAATGCTGCTTTGAAAAGCAAGTATGATTCATTGCCCCTAAATATTCGTAACTCGGTCACAAATCATTGCTTATTTTTCAGCGGCCCGTCACTTTCACGGTCGAGATAAAAATATGGAAGAAAGCAACAATTTAAATAGTCGTTATAAATCTGGGGGACAAATTCCCTGTCCCCTATTAGCCCCTGTATTTAGATTAGCGGACCGCTGGAAATAATGGACGTGCAACGGGTTAACTTTAATCGGTCGAGTCGATAAGGCGTAAATTTAACGATGATAATGGACATTAGAGCCTCCATTGATCCGATAAGATTAACCAGCGCGGCTCACCTTTTATGACCTCGCTTTCCAAGTAATTGATACGGTCGATACATTCGTGTAACGGGCCACACGGAAAAATTTATTACTCGCATAAGTTACTCCGTCCCTGCAAATGTCGGAATAAACTGCACTCATCATGCGTATGTTGCTCGGGCGATCATAAAAGGATGCCGCGGAATCTGGCGAGGCATTAAAAAAAGGGAGAGAAAGAAGATTGGCGAAATATAGGATCCAGCTTGTATGCAAATGAGCGCCAAATGACGAATGCAAATTTTAATTCGCCTCTGTGGCGGAAGTTTACGAAATTGAGACGGTTGCTTTGCGAAGAAGTAATAAATTATAACCTATTTATACGAATTATTTGATTTTTGGCTTTTAAGCTGCTTGCTTAAAGCAGAATTCCGTATTAATTTTGAACTTTGACAATGAACAAATTTCTTGAAGTTAACAAATTGGACTACTGATGTTTTGAACCAAATGTGCTTTTCAATGGGCTTCTTTTAATGTTTTTGTTGATTGTGATTAAAAAATTGGTACTTTTCCGTTAGTCAGTTGCCAGGAAAAAATCTCCAAAAGTAGAATTCCGCCAAATTTCTTTGGTGATTTTTAAAGCAAAAAATCTCCAAATGCAGAATTCCGTCGAATTTCTTACTGTGATTTTAAACCAAAAAATCTCCAAATACAGAATTCCGCCAAATTTCCGACGGTGATTTTAAAGCGAAAAATCTCCAAATGCAGAATTCTGCCAAATTTCTTATAGTGATTCTAAAGCAAAAAATCTCCAAATGCAGAATTCCGCCAAATTTCTTATAGTGATTCTAAAGCAAAAAATCTCCAAATACAGAATTCCGCCAAATTTCTGACGGTGATTTTAAAGCGAAAAATCTCCAAATGCAGAATTCCGCCAAATTTCTTATAGTGATTCTAAAGCGAAAAATCTCCAAATGCAGAATTCCGCCAAATTTCTTTGGTGATTTTTCGCTGATGCCCGGCTAACGGAAAAAATGCCGAACTATGAATTCAGAGCAAAATTGAATATTCTTTGTTTGAAACTATTTTCAACTATTATTATCCGAAAATAAATATCAGTCAGTCTAAGAGGGTAGATCTTCTTATTTCTTAGTTGGCAAATAAGGTTCGTTTTGAACAACACTAGTGTTTTCCCAGGTTGCCTAATGGTTTTCAGTTAAAAAAGAAAACTATTTAGGAGATTCAAAACAAAAATTGAATACATTTTACTAATATGCAATCATTTTGATAATGAAAGAAATTTATTATATCCAGATATATTAGAAAACAGATTCAAGAACTTATAACATTTCAAATGCTAATAAATTACAAGAGGTATAGTTATCGGACACTAGCAGAATCACTCTTTTAATTTCAGTTACTTACAAAAATTTAACTTATTAATGCAACCAAATTTTGTATGCAGCAAAATGCTTTTTTTTATTTGAGTCATCACTTATGGATACCTTGCTTAGACAGCTGTTTATAATCTTTTTTTCTCTTCTTACATTCCTGTTTTCTGTTTTGAACTTGGCAAATAAATTTGAAAACTAATTAAATGATGAAAAAGTTTTCCCCATTATATAATCGTAATTGCATTATTCAGCTTAATGCACCATTATTTAAAATCTCCTAATAATTTAAGAAATCAAGATATTGAGCAAAAAATCGGCAGTTACAGAAAAAGCTCTAGTTTTATTTAACATTTCACATTTGCATATTATCAAGTGAAAACATGGTGTTGTTTTGGTTAGGAGGTTTTGATGTCTCCGAAATTTATGGGCAAAGAATATTTTTTCCTGATTTTACCAGCATTGCATTATTATTATATATGTTTCTTTGAAAGCAGATGAGTTTTAAAAGGGTGGCATGCCTTCTTTACTTATAATAAAGCACAATGTGTGTGTGTGTGTGTGTGTGTGTGTGTTGGCGATGTACAGGCCAGACCGTTCGACTTACAGCTACCAAATTTGGTATATGTATACCTTGGGTGCCGGGAATGTGCACCTCGTGGCCCTTTTTCTGAATTTCTAATTAAAATTTTAATTAATTAAAAAATAAGCCAAATTTTGACGTTTTTTCGCTATAACTTCCGAAAATATTACAGCACAAAATTGACTTTTGCATCAAGTCAAAGCTCAAAAAATTAGCTTTTCAATGATACTAATGTTTTGATCTATATATTAAAACTCTATTTTTAATGAATTTTTAAACATTTAATTTAGGAGTATTTTTTTAAACAATTTATTTTGAAAATAATAATAAAATTTTATCTTCTCGAGGATCTAAAAAAAAATCAGCTTTTAATAAAATGTTGCCATCACATTTTCAGAAGTTCTGATTTAAAAAAAAGTTAACTACTATCAAAAATAAAACAGAAAAACATAATTTTAATCACGTGATTATATGAAATGAAATAAATAGGAAACGATATTTTTTAAACAATAAATGCAAGAGTAAATTTTTCTTGATCGT